>JAECUM010006984.1:0-20977 GCA_016617855.1 Megalonaias nervosa
GTGTCTATCGCCTCCTGCTCTTTAACTACAAAGGCCCTGTTCTACTTTCTACAGCTCCTTAATTGCATAGTGAGTGTCTATCGCCTCCTGCTCTTTAACTACATAGGCCCTGTTTTACTTTCTACAGCTTCTTAATTGCATAGTGAGTGTCTATCGTCTCCTGCTCTTTAACTACATAGGCCCTGTTCTACTTTCTACAGCTTCTTAATTGCATAGTGAGTGTCTATCGCCTCCTGCTCTTTAACTACATAGGCCCTGTTCTACTTTCTACAGCTCCTTAATTGCATAGTGAGTGTCTATCGACTCCTGCTCTTTAACTACATAGGCCCTGTTCTACTTTCTACAGCTTCTTAATTGCATAGTGAGTGTCTGTCACCTCCTGCTCTTTAACTACATAGGCCCTGTTCTACTTTCTACAGCTCCTTAATTGCAAAGTGAGTGTCTATCGTCTCCTGCTCTTTAACTACAAAGGCCATGTTCTACTTTCTACAGCTCCTTAATATCATAGTAAGTGTCTATCGCCTCCTGCTCTTTAACTACAAAGGCCCTGTTCTACTTTCTACAGCTCCTTAATTGCATAGTGAGTGTCTATCGCCTCCTGCTCTTTAACTACATAGGCCCTGTTCTACTTTCTACAGCTTCTTAATTGCATAGTGAATGTCTATCGTCTCCTGCTCTTTAACTACATAGGCCCTGTTCTACTTTCTACAGCTTCTTAATTGCATAGTGAATGTCTATCGTCTCCTGCTCTTTAACTACATAGGCCCTGTTCTACTTTCTACAGCTCCTTAATTGCATAGTGAGTGTCTATCGACTCCTGCTCTTTAACTTCATAGGCCCTGTTCTACTTTCTACAGCTTCTTAATTGCATAGTGAGTGTCTGTCGCCTCCTGCTCTTTAACTACATAGGCCCTGTTCTACTTTCTACAGCTCCTTAATTGCAAAGTGAGTGTCTATCGCCTCCTGCTCTTTAACTACAAAGGCCATGTTCTACTTTCTACAGCTCCTTAATATCATAGTAAGTGTCTATCGCCTCCTGCTCTTTAACTACATAGGCCCTGTTCTACTTTCTACAGCTCCTTAATTGCATAGTGAGTGTCTATCGCCTCCTGCTCTTTAACTACATAGGCCATGTTCTACTTTCTACAGCTTCTTAATTGCATAGTGAGTGTCTATCGCCTCCTGCTCTTTAACTACATAGGCCCTGTTCTACTTTCTACAGGTTCTTAATTGCATAGTGAGTGTCTATCGCCTCCTGCTCATTAACTACATAGGCCGTGTTCTACTTTCTACTGTTCCTTAATTTCATGGGGCCTTTCCAACTGCTAATGTCCATTAATTGCACACGGCCTTTCTACCTCCTTCTGCCCCTTAATATCACATGTCCTTTGTACCTCCTCCTCTCCTTAATAGTATATGGCCTATTTATCACATCCTGCTCCTTAACAGCATGGGGCCTTTCTACCTCCTCCTGTTTCTTAATAGTATAAGGCCTTTCTACCTCCTCCTGTTTCTTAATAACACAGGGCCGTTCCAACCCCTTCTGCCCCTTAATAGCACAGCACCTTTCTACCTTCTCTTGCTCCTCCTTAATATCACAGGGCCTTTCTACCTCGTCCTGCTACTAAATATCACAGGGCCTTTCCACCTCGTCCTGCACATATCTATATATAAGCACATGTTAGTAGGCTTTATGCTCGAGGTTTACTTTGACAGTGTTAGTTTGACAGCAGTAGTATTGATTTTAATTTTACATATGTAGTAATTAGTTTGGGTCTGTAACATGTGTTAATGCCTGTGTGTGCGCGTGCGCTTGAATGTGTGCACAAATGCGCGAGAAAGGATGTATTGCACTCTCTGTGTGATTACAGACAGCTAGAGGGGCCTTAAGTAAATCAGTTCTGTTAAGTTACTAATAAAGTTAGATAGTTTTTACTATTATCAACAACAACAACAACAACAACAACAATAATATTAACATTGTTATTATTATTAGTAGTAGTAGTAGTAGAAGTTGCATTAGCAATAGTAGTAGTAGAGTAAATTTCAAACAAGTAAGTCCACAGATAATATGATGATAAATGTATTTTATATAAATGTCGTAGGAAAGCAATAGAATAACGCTAACTACATTCATCATATATATGTCTAAAAGATAATCTAATTTGTTAATAATCAAAACAAGATACAGGGGCGAGCCAGTTGTTGCTAAAAATTATATAATCATGATGGTCTCCTTGGTGTTAACATGAAGGAATGTGATACAATGCAGAGGTATGTCTTTCAATAAAGGAAAAAGGAAAAGAGATATACGTACACTCCTGCAAAGCGATTGTGATATTTTCATTGCAGCAGTAGGTACAAGGTCTGTTGCATGTACAGTTAGATAGGGAACATGAGACATCGAACAAAGATTTCAATATTTACCGAGCTCTTTACACGCAGCATGTGCATCCATTTTATATATCACTTTTATATACAATTAACCCATTGCAACTGATCCACACAGTTCTCAGTCCTTTAACGTCCATTGTGGGTTTGTTCTATACGATAAAGTCATTCTGTTTGGTAAACATGTTTGCGTGATCTTTACATCCTATTGTAGAATTTGAATGGATCTGAGCGCAGGTCACTGCTTTTGCGAGTCTGACGTTCTACCAAATTAGCTGTCTATCCTTTCTTCACTATAAAACGACCGAGCTTTGAACAATGGCTAATTATCCAGGTAAAATTATTTTCTTTCTCCTCAGAAAAGACAGCCCGCCACGAGACATTAATTGGGCAAACTATACGTGCGATTAGCATATCTGTCTATCTGAAATCATAATAAGAAATCGAATGGTCATTACATGACTCTAATAAACATGCATATTGATACACAATAAATTAAATATCGTGTAAAGGAGTGTACTTTCACATCGCTGATAAATATTTATTATACAGTAGACGTTTCAGTTATCTTTGTTTTGCCCTCGGGAAATTTGGATTAAATAACAAAATGGAAACAAGATTTTATGTTGACTGTAGCAGCAAAATGTTATGCAAAAGCAAGAAAAGTTTCTATGGCAGAGATACATTCTGTCACGCAATTCTTAAATTCCTAGCGCTTCCTTTCAATTTTCATATCACCTGATGCTAGTTGATGTGATTCTTAATTACCAATTTTGAATCATGCAAAGAAAACGACAGTGCTTACAAGCTTTCATTTTCCCTTAGTTTTCGTATTTATGTACACCTCAGTCTCATAACCTGTGAATTATTTATTTACAGCAAGGCAAGTATAGTAAACATATTCATGTGTTTCTTACATCTATTAAAAATAAAATTAGGAGAGAGATCGCCGGAAGAATTGTTATTTTGAAATATAAGACAAAACTTGGAATGGTATGTGCCTTGTATACAACAGCCTTATGATATATTTTTTCATCAAAGAAAACAAGACAAACAAGAAACACAATGACAAAGACTAAATGAGAGAGTAAAAGGAAGTCTCATCCCCAACGTAGTGCTCTGATATCATCGTTAAAGGAGGATATATCACTACAATGGTAGTTCGAAAGAAAATTAAAACTGCGTTACAATTTTAGAGTGGACAAGAAAGTGTGAAAGAACAACAAAACTTCAAATACAGAGCAGTGACCTCGGTCTTGAAGATGGAACCGAAAGATTGTTCACAGTTCAATTGCACATCAATCAAATCGTCTTATAGAACTGAACTGAATTCCTGCATGTCTTTGAGTACGATGAAAAACTTCGGCCAATATGTTAACGTAAGGGGAATCCAAAAGACTTGTGCTGATAATTATGTCACCTATACATCTCAGGTTTTAATCTGAATGTCTGGAAGAAGATTAATCCATTGCTTCTTTCAGCAGTAATACAAGTGTTTGAAAAGTACCGTGCAACATGAAGGCTATTCTTGTTTTTTCAATAGCGAAGAATATTGAGGTCCTTGCAGGAATATAATATATTCCAAATTTGTAATGATATTTTCTGCATAACATGTTGCCGTAACATGGACGAAACATTATTATACAGCGATCTTTTGAAATTTGCAGGCAAGACCTAATGGTACGTTGTTGATGAGAATTCCAATATAAATTTTGCATAACGCGCCGAATAAATCAATCAATACCCTCAACAATTTCTCGAATGTTTGGTAGTTGGCAAGGAAAGTCATCGCGTAAGACATTGTTGGCATCGGACATATTCACATTCTGTTCACATATAAATGATTGATTGTGCAATAAAGGTCTGACTGCATATATCCTTTCGAAATGTCACCTTCATCAGTAGGGATATCGTACAGTATTTAACTAATGTCACAGGGGGATAAAACCAAAGAATGATTGCGACGTATCTGCAATTGTGTTTTGTGAATAAATACGTCAAATTACGTTTGTTGCAATGTCACACAAAAACAAGGCAAGTATCGCGGAAAGGGTACGAAGCCGACCAAGCATTTATCGATACGCTTGTCCTGAGCGACTAGTAGGTAATTCTATTTCAGCTGAAATGTCGAGAACCTTTTCGTTTCCATAGTACTGTATGTTGTTTTCCCACTTTCTCCTTGATCAAAGGAAAACTAGCTGAATGTGAATTACTCAGATAGGCACTTAGAGATGTTCTCATGTTGCATCGCTGTTAACTTGGTATTATAGAGTGGCCAACAATCTGTTATAGTGATTGTTCCATTACTGATGCAAAATATTTAGAACGTGGCAAAATATTTAGAACGTGGCTTGAATACATAGCAAGCAGATTTCAATTTGAATGTAAATTCAAAACATAGTAACTAAGCTGCACTCCTTGAACATCAAACATTGTGCATTTATTGCAATCTGAATGTGTTGGGTATAACCTGACACAGGAATATTCTTCTCTTGGAAATTTTATCATTTTCCAGAAAATGAGGTTTTGCTACTGGTATTATGAAAGGATTTGTCAAGAGCAGTTTATAACCGTGCGCCCGTCGACGCTCAGAACGTGACAGTGATCATCATCGATCTGCTGTAACATCACAGAATTTCTTCCACAGAACTATCAAGAGATGAAAGTTGATGGCAAATTCATTATAGAATTTTCTAATTATATTTTCACTCATTCACAATCCGATATCGCAGAAAATGTATGCAATATACAGGATTACGACGTTTAAAAAAATGAAAAAGTATTCATATTCCATCTTTAACCAAATGCCATCTGTTTACATAGGCAATGTTGGACAAATTTCTTATGATGGTTCAAACATGTACAGATAACTGCATCTTATGGACTCATTTTGGTCAAAACTCACTCGCATTTATTCTAAGAAAACACATCCATGACGATATTGCAAATAAACATCGAAATTATATTGATGGGGATTGGCTTAAATAATGTTTCATTTTTATTAGCTCAAGGTCGCTTGATAAATGAAGTAAAAGTCCAGACAAACATAATACTCCTGCCAGATGTTCTGCTTTACGCCAATCAAATAATATGTCTTTCTGTGGAAGGCATGCTATTTTGTTACAGGATTCTTTCAAAGAAGGATTTCAATCCGAGAAGATAGGAATCAATTGTAATAACTACCAGGCTTTGCAGACGTCTAAAGTGTTTTCATGTGTTTAAAAAATCTACATAGCTGCAGTATCTTTACGTTTCATATCATCTGCAGCTGCACACACTAAACATTAGTTTCGAAAGTTTGTTTGCGTTAATGACATTGGTGTGTTTAAATAAGTGTATGAAATGCCTTGACTAAGAAAATGAAAATTGTGTTCAAACGTATGGTATTATCGAAGGGTTTAATAGAAAGATTCAATCACAAATCACTCTCAAGTTGTAATTTTGCATACGGTATAGCATAAACTGGAATTAATTAGAAGTCTTTTGGATATCTGAAAAGTCAAAGAATATAAGCATTCAATTGCAGGTCTATTTCAGGCCCTTCTGTTCCCCGTCCAATGTCCCTATACTGTTTTATGCTTTCTCTAGATCTAACAGCTCCCTCCTCTTGTTATTGAATGCATATTTTATTTTATTACTTTGTTGATCAGTGTATCCGTGCCGAAGATGACGTATCATGCAAGGCTTGTATTCAGGATCACTCAAACAAAAATTGCGGGTAGTACGCATGTAAAAACCTTAAACTTAACTCTTAAATGGAAACTTTCGCACATGTACGAAAATGTATTTGTGTGTGTGTGTGTGTGTGTGTGTGTGTGTGTGTGTACGGCCTGTGAAAAAATTTCATAACGTTTCGGTCTAGGTCTTCTTCATATGTCTTCCTCAGTGAACAATAAAGGACATAAACACACAAACTATCAGAGCCATACAAGTAATGTAGAAAATAATTACATCGTGGCACAACAAAAAATTCTATGCAAGAGAATGAAGATGTCAAAATGAAGGAAAATGCCAAAATAGTGAGCTAAGTGACTATGCAGAAGGTGAAGAGCGAAATTATTTCTTATGTAAGCCAGAAAATGTAGTGCACTGTATTGCTTGAGTATGATCACAAATCATATCTGTGCATTATGTTCTCTCAATATTTCCATCCAGGATAGAAGGTTTACTTGAACAAACAGATTCATATATCAACATTACAAGAGATCGAGGATATATATATATAAGTGAAGAAAAAGCCAAGAGCACCATGAAAATCATGAGAAACAGCAGCAACTATAGGAGAGAGAAGCTGAACAAATGCTTTTGGACAAATAGATGTACAGAAGAATGAAGAGAAACCTTATGAAATAAAGCTTGTCATTTCAGAAAAATTGACAATGGGTTCAAATGTGCAGTGTCCGATATTCCTCTCTTTTTAGACACGTTCATTTGCAGTCCATCTGAGATTTGGCCCAATGGGAAACATTTAAAAATGAAGAGAATTGCAGGCTTGGCTGAAATTGTTGGCGAGAGTTGCGTTGTCCATTTTTGTTTATATTATGCAGAGCATGCGTCATAAATGCTATAAACAACAGCATGCACAACGATGGTCATCATCGTCACCATAGTGATAATGATGGAAAGACGAATATGAAGAAAACAGGTAGGAGGAGGAACACGGGGTGTAAAACGAGAGTAAAAGATACGCTAGAAAAGTACAGATATGTGACAGTGAGCACGCCATGTATTGTTTTCTTGAATTAATATCACCATTTCGTTAAATGGTTCAAGAAGACCCGAGTACACCTTGTACTTTATAAAATTAGTATTACCTTCTCAGATAGGGGTACAAGAAGGAAACGAACACACTTTGTAATTTTTCAAACTCAGTATTAATACAGACAAGCAAACCCTGTATTGCTTTACATATTTAATATTACCATCGTTTACAGTATTCCTCCAATGGGACAAACCGAAATGAGATTAAGTGTTAACCAGGAATAAGCCCTTCAAAATATATGCCAGCAGTACAACTCAGTTGATTCTGGAATCTCCAAATCCACTTCAATATGCAAAGAGTATCATTTTAGCCTGTATTGTAAACATATATTCCTCTATCCAACCAATTTGTTCAGCTGTTGTGTATCTAACTTTTAAATTGTCATGAATCGTTTCATGACCTATCTATAAGAATATGTCGTATATGGTGGACAATGAATTACACACACCATGGCCTTACCTTTTTCACCATCACTTTTATCTTACTTACTTTGTACAGGTTGTATTTGCGATATTCTTTGTCGTTGTTGTTTGGTATCTTGCTTATTCTAAGTAATATATCACTCTCTGTCATCACGGGCGTATCGAAAACTGTTCAAAGTTTAAGTTCTACACCTGATATTTTTAAACGTCCATCATGATCTAGGTTCACTGCATTATGCAAGGTTTAGTTTAAAACATGTCACGCGGACATTCCTAAACTACTAAAAATGTCACATAACATCATTGTATCTCTCTTTACGAAATAGTCGTGTAGATCTCCTAGTGTTTGCATGCTAACATGTTCTGTATCACATGACTTCTTAAACATTCTCATAATCGTTATTTGACATAGCTAAGTCATAATCGAAGCAATGTGCGGGTTGGTAGATGCTCCTTCAGTCCTTCAAGGGTATCAGTGCATTCATATGGAGACGTTTTCCGCCTACAAATATTTAGAATGCATATTGGTCAACGTTTTAATTGTTGGTGTAAATTGTGCATACCCTTAGGTTTTAGTCACCTTGTCCTTAGGCTGTCACATTTAAACTATCTAAAATACTGTCCTTCTCACCGTTCTTTGCATTTTGTCATGAACCTTTCAAAAATGAAATCCTTGTTAAATAAATATTGTTACCTTCGTTGTTCAATATATTTTAAATCTTTATCTGAATTATTTTAAGTCAATTGTCAATGCTTTAATGAACTGTCATATACGGACAAGTTATGAATGAACAATGCTAGTTTTGTATGTTACAAATTTTTGTATTGCATCCATGATGCATCAAATCTATTTTAATGCCTAATAAATGGTCATGATCTCTTACTTTGCTTTTAGTAATTTATATTTGAATCACATGATTCTTGAAATAAGAGTGTTCATCTGACTCTGTTAACATCATAGGTATTGCATTTTAATGGTCTTACTTCTCGATACAGTAATGTTAAGTATTCAGTCCTGTCAAACATCAATTTTCTACCTTTCTGTTATATAATGTCCAGTTTATTTTAGATATAGTGTAAAGTAAACACTGAATGACATTAACCTTTGCACCTCAGCTCAATATATTTTAAAACTTTGTTCTGTGCTAAAATGTTATATATCTAACTTCCTCTTCTTCTTAAGTGGCCCGCTTCCTAAATCTAATCGTTAGGTCCAATTACGCTTTTACAGAACCATATTGCCTGAGTTTTCGAAAAATGATTTCATCAAATGTGATTTACAAGACTCACTCAAGACTTCCGGTTTTAGAATTATGTCAATGAATGCGTCTTAATTCTTTTCTTGCCGAAAGACTTGGAATTGGGTTTGTAATTTATTTTGTCTTGTAGATATCTATTGGATTATCCATTTGATAATCATGCATTTTGATTTATTTAACGTAAAAAACGTTTCAATTGATACACAATTATTTCTAATAACTGTTTGAATATTTGCCTTTTGACCTTGATCAAATATTCTTGCAAATGTCCGTCTGCTCTTTCTGGTCCATCAACTTTTCTGGACTGCTATCATTGAAGTTTTGATTCGCCTAAAGCCCGCGGAGACATGATTCATCGCTCTTATTTTACGGCGAATACAAAGATGCGTAGTGGATAGCAATTATATGTGGCCTCTAATCTGGATCAATTCAAACCTTTAGTACGAAGTTCATGCTGTAACTCTTTGATTCACAGACCAATCAACGAAACAACAATGTCATACCTGAATTAATTAATCGGCCGCAAGTAACGTTAGCAAAACGTACCTCTGTTTTTAATTTAGAAATCCAACGATTTAAGCCCTTGACCAACAGATTCAGTTTCAAAATGTATAATGGCGTACCAGCATGCTGTAAGTGTTATCATAAGTGGAATCATAAGTAATAAGGGCAGTACTTTGGAAGTACCTAATTTCGTATCTGGCATAAAGTAGAAGGGAAGAGTATGTGGCTTAAGAAGGATCAAATAATACCAAAGATCAATCCTGTGGAAACAAATCCATGCACATATTTACCTCGATTTGTATTTCAATACTAACAAATTGAAAAGGTGGTAATTTCGATTCAAAATGAATTTTATTGTTGCCAGTAGGCTTCTGTTTCCTTTGGGATACAGTCGTTTCATTGAAATTAAGCGCAGATAAAGCAGCAGTATTAGCTCTGCTGCCACCCGCTTCCGAATTTAATAGTCCATATACTGACTTCAAATATTATATAAATCTATAAACGTGGCAAAATATGTGTGAATGAAAACTTCACTAACAAATTTCGGAACATCCACTCCATCACTGGAGAGTGGGATCTCTCATAATAGAACAAACAGCAGAGATAAGAAGGTATTTTACCTATAGTGTATAGGAAACGTATACCTGGTTCGCGCATACCTCTTGAAGGGCGAACCTATACCAGGGACATAACCTGCCTGAGTCCACATACAGAGTGGAACACAATATTAGTCTTGTTTGTGTACTCAGTTAAGGAACTTTGTAATGATAGAACACTATATCACATATTCGACTCTTAGAATGAAGTTCAAGTAATGAATTTGGTCTTATATTGTTAAGATTTGCTTACCTTTACCTTGAAGTTATAAATATTTTACAGAATTGTAACCTTTTACCATTTATCTTTTATAGTCCTTAATGTTCACATTTGTTTGTAATGGTTTATCTTCCTGTTGTTGTTCCTTTTTACGTCTCTTTATTTTTTGAATTATATTTTATCGTTTTCATCGTTTGTCTCTTGTAATGCTTCATGTCTACATTTATTTGGAACGTTTTGCGTTCCTAAATTTTGTTGTTTTGTTTCTATTGATTTGCCATTCTGAATATTTGCAATTGTTGTACTTTAATTCACCACCGTATAGAAAGTATTGTGAAAATCAAATGCATACATACATATCCAAGTAAACATGGTATATTTAGTTTTTGTTGAAAGGTAAAGAAAGTCAGTGCATGAGAGTAAACATCATGATTCCTATGTAGTTTGTTTCCATCACTCTCTGGATTTAAACGACTTTTCTTATTGTTGATTTCTCCTGGTAATTGATTGATATTAGGACATATACATCCTTGCTGATCAGCAGCCTTACAGCGGGTATAGTTTTCTATATTTTTTTATATGTCTTACATATGTATTTACAGGGGATTAGAGAGAGATAAAATAAAAATCACAGTAAGACATCCTAACTAATCTATCTCGAGTTAGCTACTAGATCTGAGCATTATAAGAACTAGATTTGACATTAGCAAGCTGAGTGGACGTTAGGTATGGGACAAAATTTATTTTGACTTCACATATTTTCTTTACAAGTAGGGGACATCATCATCGATGTTTTATTGTTTCTTTTCTAAGTCATGCAATTTAACTCGAATACTTTGTTTTCTGGTCAAACTACACAATCTCTGGATACTTTTTAAGGTGTCTATTTAACAAACATAAACAATAACAACATCAACACAAATGGTTGTCAACAAAAACATAAACAATAACAACATCAACACCATTACACAAATGGTTGTCAAGTTGAATGATATTGAAGTTAAATATCGGTCAAGTTCGCCATTAGATTGTTTTGCTTTCACAAAGAATGAAACTAACAAAACCTCTCCAACTTAGCAGCAATTACGAATTCATTGAAAATACAACAATTAGTGAGGATAATCAACGTTAGGGAAAATCAATAACATCTACGAAAATAGTGAATAGCAGGAATCATATTTTGTTTAACGTTTAAAACACACGAGATCTAGAATATTTGGATTTTGCTTCTTTAGCTACTAAAGGATCAAATTAATTTTTAAACTGAATTTCACAGCAAACAATGATCACTGGAGAAAATCATCAATCAATGTTTAAATTTGTTGTAGATATACATCCAGGCTGAAATGGATGGCTCAGTTTTTAAGATGATACTAAGATAGTAAGAAAAACAACAAGGTCGAGTTTTGAAGCATCAATTAATGACACCTTAGTATGAAAGTGGCTATGTAGTGCCAACGCAGAACATTTACCTGCTAGTGTCCAAGGATAGGGGAGCACATTCTTGTCAAGTGTGTCAATTTCCATCTTGTAAAACAGAAGGATTTTGAAGTGAACTGCTTGAAGAAACTGTATAAGTATGTGCCAGTCTTTCTCTTTCAACGCTGATGTCCGAAGTTTCTCATAAACCACGATCACATACCGTGTCCTCATATGATACAATGGCTGCAACACGTCATTGAAAGAAATTTGCAATATGGGAGTGGAAACGCTTAAGGAGCTGAAACTTTTTTTTTAAAGTTCGTGTGACTGAACATGCTAATGTTTATCACCTTTTTTTAAGATTGCTAGGTGATATGTTAATAATATGATTTAACTGACGATAAACCAGGAAACATGACCTTAAGTACGTCTATCAGGATAAAATAGATGCAAATCTATTTAACCAAAATTCCCAGAGACAAGCATCACTTTGGTGTGTTCTTAATAATTAAATTGAGCCGTTTGTTAGGTTTTCACAATTGATACTGTTCTACCAGAAGGAAGAGACCTACAATTGCTTGAGGTTGCTCTGCTCCAATGAACTGATTTACGATATTGTCGCTACGATTAGGCTTAGACTAAGAACTTGATTGGAAAATGGTGCCCTAGTAACGAATTGCTAGAGAAAAGTAAGGTTTTGCAACTTCTATTGTACTAATGTAAACAGATATGAGATGCTGGCTGTTTTGTTGGATATCCAAGAACATTGTATGTGTGATGACAACCAAATGACAGTGTTGATAACATGGACTCTGTATTAAAAATACAAAGAAACTGACATGATGCAGAACATAAGATTATTGATTAATCCTGTATGAATTGTAAAAATCAGTGTTGTTTTAAAAATCAACGTCCAGTTTCTGAGTGATTCAAACCATCCTACTCTGCATTGAATTCAAACTAATTCAAGTGTAAACAAACGACATGCTTCTTAATAAGTTATGGAATATTTATTTCAATTCAAACACATGGAAAGAGAATTTCGTTTCATATTATTGCGAAATATTTCACCGAGTCAATAAATTTTGAATGCAACAATTTGCTAACGATGTATCATAAGTCACTCTATCTATCTATCTGTCTGTCTATCTATCTGAGCAATAAATTAAATAAATAATATTATATTTCTTAAAATAGATTTTACCATATTATCATATCTAAATTGCAGGTTTCGAACGGCGCCAATTCTGTATGCACCAATATTGACATTTAAGCAAGTTAAATATGAATGCATTAAAATGTCTCGAACTGAACATTAATTTCATGATATATCTTCGTAATTTCAGATATACCTTAACACAAGGGACTTGGCGGTTACTATTGCAACTTTTCA
Source organism: Megalonaias nervosa (assembly GCA_016617855.1). Taxonomy (NCBI): domain Eukaryota; kingdom Metazoa; phylum Mollusca; class Bivalvia; order Unionida; family Unionidae; genus Megalonaias; species Megalonaias nervosa. Next base: position 12,970 of record JAECUM010006984.1, read on the forward strand.
ATTCATTAGTCTAGTATAGAGGTCACTTGTTTGCTCAGTATTTCTTTTATTTTCTATAAAGTTCTTGCATAAAAGAATGATTAAGTAATCTATGAATGTCAAATATAAATATAAATATAAAAGCCATATATTAGGATACGGACCGCGGTAATTTATTCGGACTAGCTGCAATTAAACGTATTACTAACGTTGAATATATCTTTGTATACAAGACCATGTAGGGGCGGGAAAACACACACACACACACATGTCTGTGTATGCGTGTTTCCGTTCCTAGATGGTCTTCTATTTTGCTACGCATGGCACCTGTCCTTTATCTTCTGTCAAGAAGCAGTGCAAAGTAGATTGGATTTAGATGCGAAAATATTGTCTCTTTCAGAAGACGAGCCTCATACATTTTACATGTGCAAAATTATCAAGATTGGAGGGAAACGTATTTAGAAAATATTGGAAATTACATTTTTAGAAGAAAAAAATGTATGACTTTCTATCATTACCAAGTCCTTTTCTAAATGCAGCTTGGTTTGTCTTGTTGGTCTCTTATATATATATATATATATATATATATATATATATATTACAGCAGCAGTTAGGTATATATATAGTATATATATATAAGTTGGTTGTTATATATATATATATATAGCAGCATATATATATTACATATATATATATATATATCTGTGTGTGTGTGTGTGTGTGTGTGTGTGTGTGTATGTGTGTGTGTTAGAGAATTCTATATCGTTGTTACTGTATTCTATATCGTTGTTACTGTACTTCTAATCGAACTTTATATAGAGTCAATTTGCTACAAGGATACCCAGCTCTTTAAACCAACCTGTTAAATTCGGTCAACAGCAGACAGTTGGTGCCAGTGGTAATATATTGTCTAAACCAGAGATGGAGGGGATTACGGAATCTACTAATCTTCCCAAATGCTTCTGACGATTTTCTCCACGTTCATAAATTTGTCTGAGACTGTGGTTTGAAAGCAAATGTTAGTAACGTTCGTGTTCTTCTTGATCAAATAGCTGTTTGTCTGTTTGAGTTAATCTTTAAAACTTAACCACGTACAGCAGCTTTTCAAGACAAACTGATAAGGCTCTTGAAGGAGTGCCCTTAATCATATAACTCCACACAGCCAAATTAATCTTAATACTTCTTCACGGGCTTTGGCTGTTCCTATGTCGTTACATGGATCTTTCACTTAGTTCAATATATCTCATTCCACGCACTCCAATCAATCAATATGATCTTGACCATCTTACATCTCTTGTGATGTTGGTGATAACCTTTGTGGTAGGGACCACTTCTCGATATATTTAAGAGGTTTCAGCATTGAATAATTTACGATATCATTAACAAAACGATATGACACTTTAGCTAGGATTTTAAACAAATCTGATGAATTGTTCAAAACTGTACCAGAAATATTAGATACATTGATGGAAACATTATTAAAAAAACTTGTCACGTTAAAGCATTGCAAAATCTTAATACTGATTGCCTGTTAACATCTTGCATAATACAGTTACATGATGTTCTCGTTATATATTGAAAATTATGTCTGCACTGTTGACTACCCAGACTCATTGACATAAATCGTAATGAAATGGTAGACAAAATTTGGAGATCAGCGTATCGTTTTATGAGGCTAAGCTGTATGCAGGCACGTTTATATTTGTGTCACTAATTAATTAGAATACAAGATATAATAAATACAAAAATGAAACATTATAAGTCATATATTTATTTTCAGATTATGATCTTAATAGCTACATATCTTCTATCCGCATTCAGAACAACTATTTATACCATGTTCAGGAAGAATATATAATATAGAGCAAATATAATATGCAGCAAGAAAACATATTCTGTACATTCGAAATTAGGAAATGGTTGAAAGCGGAAGTGGGTAAAATAGTAAAGTAATGAACAACACCGAAAATGATAGCTTGGTGGAAAGTCCAATATTCCATACATTCGAAATTCTGGAAATGGTTAAAAGCGGAAGTGGGTAAAATAGAAAAGTAATGAACAACACTGAAAAGGAAAAGGATAGCTCGGTGGAAAGTCCATCTTGCAGCTTGCTTCTTTTTGAAAATCGAAAGCTACGTTAATTAATTATTTAATTAATTAATTAACTAATTAATTAATTTATTATTATTATTATTATTATTATTATTATTATTATTAGTATTATTATTATTATTTTTATTATTATTATTATTATTATTTTTATTATTATTATTCGCCACTCGTTAATATATCACACCTTTTGTAAAACAAATGAAACGTGTCCAGTTTTTATGCAGGAAAAGAATATTTTAGTTCTGATATTTGCCAGATTTGTCCCTTAATCGAATTTTATCAGATTAAACTCCCTTTTCACACAAGAGCCAAGCTTCCACTTTGTGAATTTACCTCACTTTCAAAGGCTGATCATACAAATATCAGTGACGTAAGAGAACGATATGATAGGACCTAATTTGTCGCAGTAAATTACATTTTTGACATTCTGTAAATTATTTGATTACATATGACAACAAAAGCAAAACCAATTCATCACAGTGGGGTTATCATCGTTGGCCAAAAAGTAAGCTGAAATAACTTGATAGAAAACCTGAATGCATCGAGAGAAAGTTCTTCAGGAAAAAGAAATTTTTATGTCTCAGATGTAACGTAGTTTCCATTTATTTTTTTGTTCGAGCTCACAAAGCGCTCGTTTGTGTTGCCGTCGGTATAATTTGTATAAGCACACACAGTCAATCGTCACATGTCATGATGGGGAATCTTGTATTTTTACATGTGAAAAAAAAAAATAAGGCTACATTTCTCAAATGTGAATAAAATAGGAATGAAAAACATATGAAATTATTTCCTTAATAAGTTTTTATTTTTAGCTCTTAAGTATATAGTATATTAATAATTATTATATTTACTACATGCAAATATACTATCCGCAGTATATTGGCCATCATATGCTGACAAGTAGCGTTAAACGCATAACAACAACAATCAGAATGATTATGCAACGTAACTAGGTAAGTGTCATGGCAAGCAAGGGGCTAAAGAAGATTAATGGACAAGAATCATCGATTTGAAAGCAAAATAAAAGGCTTCTGAGTGATAAACTTTTTGCTTTGTATTGGCGATCTTCGTATCGTTGTCTGATATCTTAAGATACATAAGTAAAATTATGTTTGTGTCACCAAACCACTTGTGCTATAAGCTATAATTAAAATTCGTGAAACATTTAGAACTACATATGTTGTTGAATACATTTTCAGATCATGCCCATAAATATCTAACCAAGTAGACTGCTCCGATGACCTAAGTGGTTAGAGCGTCCGCCTCGGATGCGGGAGGTCCAAACCCCCGCCAAGTCATACCAGAAACTTATAAATATGATGTTAATATCTGTCTCCCTTGGTTCTCAGCATTAGGAGGTTAGTGTTAGGACAAGTCGGCCTGATGTCAGGATAATGTGACTGAGTAGGACATGATGATACATATCTGCTGCATGATGCCTCAGTGCCAGACATCACTATAAACTGCCACACTGGAGACATCGTAGAGACATGACTGAATTTTGTTTGTAAAGCTAAGTTAAAAATCTAAATCATATACACACACACACCAAATATCTTCCAGCCGTAAAAAAGAAGTCTTGTTAAAACTACGTATGTTGAAAATTGTAATATATAACAGATCTTTAAAATAAAATACATTACATTTTTAATTTGGTAAACATTCTAGATTTTATTCATCGATGTGGATAAATAGACATGCACTTTCGTTTAAGTAGCTTGTTTTCTTATTTTTGCCAAGATGTTGTGCAGATATGACCTGCCCAAGTTAGTGTGCTCTGGACCACTACATTGTGCTTATTTTTGTGTAGGCATTTATTATGCTGATATGCAGAATGGAACCAGGGCCTTTCTATAGACTCCGAATTTTAATAAATTCGTTGCTGGACGCGACTTGCGAAAACAGCATACATTGTTATTGTTATAATTTGAATTACATTCTTAGACAAATCGTGGTTTCCCTCTGTTGTGGGTCAAAAGACCAAGATTTGTTTCTCCAACTTTACATTTGTTCCTCTCGCTCTTGTACCGTCAACAAGTCATTCCTAGCGCGCATAGGGGTTTTTATTACGCGCCAGTCCTGTCTGTAGCAGCATGGTCTACCAATTCAACAGAGGAACGTTTATGGTAACGATCATGCGAGATTTGTAGTTGTTTTGTCTCTCCTAACACAGTTCAGGTTTCACCGTATTTGTTTGAAAGCAGTATTAAACCTATGTATTAAGCTGAAACGTACCAATTCACTACAGTTATAGGTAGAGATAACAGCACACACACACACAGATATATGTATAGTATAAAGTGTCATATATATTAGTCTTTTTGTCCTTCACGTTTATGAACATAATTCGTGTCCTCTTTACTCTTGATCTGATAGTAAGATTCTCTGTATGTTAATTCATCTTTCGAATTGTATTCAGTCAGTATAATATCAGAGACCTTACTATGTAGATACAAGACCGGTTAATTTAGACATGAAAGTAGTATAATGTAGTTCAAGCCGTGGTTTCATGAAACCACATTAACTTATGTACGAGAAATGTTAAAAGAAAATAAGAGGAGATCACATATAAAATATAGGTAATAATAAAAGGAAAGATAATTGAGTATATACATCTCATTGCAGTAGCTAAGATTCGTTCTTTTTGTACCCTTTGTTTTAAGATAGCGTTAGTTTCTTCATAAGATAAAGAAATAGACTTTAGTAGTATTTTCTTGTGATGGAAAATATCCAGATTTGATAGTATAGAGGTAATTCTTTGATAGATATGATTAGTGCTAATTGTTTGCTAAACTTTTATTACTTATTCCATATAGTTCATTATAATAATTATCAAAATGATTTCCGAACTTAGAGAACATCGGTGTTTTTTTAATGATCGCAATTTTAATCTTGCTACTGTTAGGCAATATAGTAGATTCGAAACTTCCTATATTGTTGGTTAAAGCATGTTTAATATTGTTAAAACTGCAATATATTATGTAGGAATATTAGTAGGTAAATATCAAAACACAGATGCCATGGTTCATTGCAATTGCAATTTTCTAGAATTTGTTATAAGGCGGGGCTTGTTTGGAATTCGCAGCAAGAATGTCTAAAACTCCTTTCTAGTATTCATATATTGTTCGCAGATATTGTAGTATAACTACTTGACTTTCGTATAAAACTAGTTGCGTATTTCTCCATCTTTGAAGTGAGTTGAGTGTTAACATTTATGCTTATCTCTTATGATGATTGTGATATTTAAATCAATTCGAATAAGGACATTTTCTGATGTTATACTATCATTTCCTTTAGCAGAGAATGCTGACTAGATTTTGTTAATTACTTTGTTTCACGTTTTCAGGCCCATTAGAAAAAAATTATCAAATGTTTCTATCAGTGTCCAAATAAACTATCGAGATCAATGCAGCACTGATTAAGGTTACAGTTCCCTGCATATTTATATCTAATGGAAAATTGGTTTGCATTCGATTGCTAATTCGAATAGCTGATACAAGATAGTGGTCACTGAAATCAATAAACTGCACAATCCTATCCTGTCTGACCTGGTTTATTTGTGTCTGGGAGCTCTGATAAATCTAATCACCATGTTAATTAAGATTGTTCTGTCCAAGAGCCAATCAAAATTGCTTTACAACAGTAAAGTACTTTCCTGATTGGTTGACATAAAAACTCAAATGACCCTTGTGATTCTTTGCTTTTATTAGAGATGGAAATCTTGGACACGTTTTTGGTAAAACTTTATTAGCACAGTTGTTGAATAGCACGTCACATATGTAACATTGTTTTATAAAGGTATCTTTTTAAATAATAAGTATTCCTTCCATAGACTGGTAACAGGTCAGTCGCCCCAAGCCAGCCGAAAAACACTTTCATAAGATATATGATGCAAATAGTGCGACATATAAAATGTATCTTTAAAAGCACATTGTCACCTGATTATTTAGTTTAGGCCTCAAATAAGTTCGTTTGGTTTTTATCAAATCTCTAAACTAGGCATATTTATGCGGATGACCGAGTTATATTTTGTTGTGACAAATAGTCTTATTCCATGTTATTATTAAATATTTGACATGATCAACATTTATGTTTTAGATGAGGTGTTATATTCAGTTTCATGATTTACAGAAATTTATGTTGTTCTTGCTACCTCATAAAATGTTTACCTAATCTCCTTCGGGCTACAAAGTTATGTCTCTGTACATGTTCCTAACATGCGTACAATAAGATCTGAATATTGATAAGCTTTGAAGTTTTTTAATGTAGTGTACCATGATGATGGCTATCGCAGTAAATCATCAAATATTTGTTTAGAAAATAAAGATTTAGTATCATATTTATATCCAGGCATTTAACTTCATGGGCAAGACAATTCAAATTTAAACATGTCGTTGACATTGCTATTTGAGTCATATTTGGGCCCCAAACAAGCTAAATTCATGGCTTATATCCTGAAATCTTTTGGAATACCCACGATATAACAATGTACATTCATGTTGGCAATGAAACAACAAAGAAACTTATCTGGTAACCGGCTAGAGATGGTGCTATTGTTTTTTGCTTTAGCCAACTGTGAAAAATGAAAATTGGCTACCTCGATCAAGAACATAAAAAGTCAAAATCCAACAATTTAGACAATTAGATGCACAAAACCAAAACGTAAAATGTTATAGTTTAAGTGTACTAGAATCTTCAATTAACTATGATAATTTGTCAATGAGATTACAAAATGATTGCCTGAATAAATATCACTTATTTATGTCAAACTCTTCCATCCATTATATAATACCCCCCAGTGACCTTTAGCTCACTGCAGAGACAACGCTAGAGACTTACATTGTACCTACCACATTATTGTGATTTGCATCAAGGCTATGAAACAAATGTGAAAGTAGTCCGATGGGAGCATAATCTAGTTTCAAATACGTTTGAAGATATGTGTAGGAAACAAAAATTACAATCATCAATCCCTGCATGCGTATGAGTGGTAATTGGAATGAAGTTTTGTTTAAGAAATATGAAAGTCTTTTGATGTAAACACGAACATATGTGACACCTGAAATATAGGGATGAAATGAAGCAAAACGTCTACAAGAGCATCGCAATGTTGATAGTCTTCGGAAGGATATTAAGTTATTCGAATCTCTTTTTTTTTGAAAGTGATGGTTATTGTAACCAGACTGAATACATTGGATGTCATTAGGAATACTTGGGTACGTCATGAATGTTCATAAACCTCACCACAGAAACCTTTATTCCGTGTCTGAATAATTTGTCCACACTGTGCTTATACGAACAATATTATATTTTCTTTTTTATCATCACTGAGCAGAAGTGCCTGCTATCCAACTGATAATTATTTCTTTTATTAAGATCACGAACTTGTCATATTTTCTACATTTAGGTTTTTATGTATGGAGCATTTGATAATTTTTCTTCCAATGTGTTTTGTTTAAAGGGATCATTTCCTGAAATGTAACACCCTTATTACATAATGCATGCAGCCGTAACACTGGAAAGAGGATTATAAGGCAATACATTTTGTAAAATATATATTACTTCTACTTCCAGAAGTTTAATTTATTTGATGACAAAAATTATATTAATAAATATCAATGTTTGTAATCTATCTTATCAAAAACTGTGCAATGTGTTGAAGGACTATTAACATGCGAAATGCATATTAATGTTAGATTTTAGACAATATGAAAGCTTTGACTTCATTTTTATCATCATGTCCTAACTGTTATAATTGTTCTTAATTATTTCTATCACATATCCCCTCTTTTTGTATGTCTATATACAAATACATTCACACAAAACAATTTAAATCAGCTTTAAAAGCCATATGCACAGAACCGTATTCTAAGGGATTGTATGGAACACTCATGACAAATTGATCAATTTTAAAATG
>JAECUM010006986.1:0-38167 GCA_016617855.1 Megalonaias nervosa
ATATATATATATATATATATATATATATATAAACAGAGAGAGGGAAGAAGAAGGAGGAGGAGAAGCAAAGAGAGGGGGGAGGGATCTTGTTTTTTGGTCAGGTAGGTAACAAAACGTAATCCTATGTTTATGAATCCATTTTTGTAATTAAAAATTTCTGCATTTTGCTTTTTCAGAAAAATGTATAATTCTCCTGTGTAAAGTTCGTTGCCCGATAAATGTGTATCAGAATCAAAATTAACATTAATTATTGATAATCTGCGATAAAGCTCATTTCTTGCGATAATAAACAGTCTGCATTCAAAAAGAAAAAAGACGGCCGTGTTCTATCGGAAATATGCAAGAACACGAAGTCTCCGGGATAACATTACATCTGTATTGTGTCTTAATCGGCTTGATAGTACATGAGGTCGTATATTACCAAGTGCTAAATAATTGGGAGTAGAAATTTCGTGCTCTGTGATTTCGTTTGTAAAGGCCTGCATAGAGAAGCAGTTTATCGTAAATTGTGGCAGATCAATCCATAATGAAGGTTCTACGTCGATACTGAATGATATTGTTCGAGTTTCTCATACTATAAGACACTGTGTTTCATGAACAAGGTGAGAATAAATCAGTTATATAATTAACAGACTTTTTGTTGATAATCTGTATTTGACAAAACTACTGAGATCTGTTTATTTTTCCCCGTTCCGGGAGAGTACGCCATTAGGTTGCGAAATAAATTTTATCTATTCGCCTATTTTGGAAGTCCAGGAACAAATCGGCAGCTTGAAGTAGTAATGTGCGTGTAAGATATGATTTTTAACGTAGCTTTAACAATTTTTCAGTCATATCGCTACGATGTCTACAGTGTGACAGTTTATAGTGATGTCGCAGACATGTAGCATGATGTCCCACCCAGTCACATTATCCTGACACCAGGCCAACCAGTCCTAACACTAACCTCTTTTTTATAAGTGTCTGGTATGACTCGGCCGGGGTTCGAACCCGCGACCTCCCGCATCCTAGGCGGACGCTCTAACCACTAGGCCACCGGAGCGGTTTTGAAGTAGTAACATATCGACTTTATTAGAAATCGTAGTTAGTATAGGAAGATGAAATTTTCAGGACTATGCTAATGTTGGTGAAATAAATCTTATTCAGATAATATTTGGATAACACATATATAAGATTCTTCAGTTGCCAATACGCAACGGTGCAGAATGAATAATAAAATTCACTTGGTTGCTCCAAGAATTACTGGATGAAAAGAGAATTCCTATATCTAGATCTGACTAAACGAATTTTTCCACCTGAAAATTCAATATCGGGGAAGTATTCAAATTCTCCGTTGTTGAAAAGGACAACTCTTTCAGATGGATTAAAATTAACAAGCCAGATATTTGTCCAATGCAATATTTTTTTTAAGATCATCGTTTAATATGCACTGAATGAAAATTGGATTAGTCGATATGCACTGTAAAGTGAAATAGTATCCAAATAATCTAATCAGTGACTGTATTCTGTCAGCTATATGAGCACTGTACATTGTCAGCTGTGTGATTACTTATACTGTCAATTGTGTGATTACTGTATACTGTCAGCTATGTGATTACTGTATACGAGAAAACTAAGGGACCTGGTACTGATGAACAAAGTTTGAGATATCGTTTTCTACAATGGATCTATGAGTCGTGTCAGCTAAGGTGGCGCTCTACAGTTTCGTATTTGAATAGGGTTCAATTATTTAAAGAAAAATAATTTTCCAGGATTTCCTCATGGTTATCCTGGTTATTTTAAAGACCTTGTATATCTTAGGTATTGTTAAAAGAAATTTCAAAATTCCATTTTTTGGGGTGCATGTTTTGATGGGTGTAATATAAGTTATAGAGTATATAGCTTGGCTTTACTTCAGGTGTACCGTTGAATGAAACCCTGCTAGATTCGCTTTGTAATTTTCACTTCTGGACTTCAAAGGTAAATTGTAAAAAATGAGCCCATAACTTTTGTGATATATTTTTAGAAACATATTATGTAATTCCTTCACTGTACTTTCAAAAACTGGTATTGTCTAGTCTAGCAAAAATAATTGCTAAAGACAGTATACTTTAAGACTAATTCAGGTTTATATTTCTACCACATAGAAACAGCCATTTTGGTAAGCTGTGTGCCTAGATTATGTACAATTTCAACAAATACAATATCCAAAGAACTTTCAGCGAAATAACATGAAAGTAATATAGAGGTATACCAACATATTCTCTATTCTGCATGTTGCAAATGCAAACAACTTCACCTTACATCAGTCACTCCATTAAAAGTACAAATATATGTGGAGCGCCCTCCTAAGCAATCATCGATCTATTCTAATAGTGTTCCGTTAACTTTTCAATTCAAGAATTAATTTCATATGTTACACTCTATCAAAGGTTTTGATATGTCATAGTTGAATGATCAGATATAAAATGAAATTGATATTTATAGTGAAAATCATTTTCATTGTACATACAGTTTAAAAAATCGAAAATTTGGTTCACGTTAGTCACAAGGGATAACATCGGCCAGTTTTCATTGATTTATAGATTTAAATGACTAATACGTATTTGCAAAATGAAAATTTCCTTGTAAGTAAGTAAAAAGCTGCTTATCTCAATCTGGACCGGCAGCTTTGTCATTTCGTTGTGTGGTAAATATGACCTTTAATTTCACTATCAATTAAAAGATTCATTCAGCGTATGTCGGGGTTTCATCTCCAAGAAAGGCAACATTATAATGTGATCAAGCAAGAATGATTATCAAAATTGTTTTTAAAATTTGAATAAAGTAGCTCTGAATCATTATTATCGAATGGAGGAATTGTTGATTATCCGATCTATTCTTCCCAAAAGGAATTAATTAGATTATATTATTAGTACTATTCAGCCACTGACTCTATACTACGAAAATGTATAGAAAACTCTCTCTCTCATGAACAATCTCTGACTTTAGCAATTCCTCGCTGCAATTACGTTTTCGGGTATCATAAAATTCATTCTTACACACGATATATCACGTTTTACCTGGTTCGACTTGTGCCTTGTTTTGACGTAGGCCGTGCATAAAATCCGTAAATTCAGTTGCTAAGTACTTTTTAATTTTTTTTAAATCTTGTTTCTTCTTTGCTCATACCAACTCCAATGCACTCTCACGCGCGTTGCAAACAGCAGTAAGGCAGGATGAACAATGAATTGAAGTTTTATCTAAAAGTGGATGAATATGTGACTTGGTCGTCAGATGGGCTGGAGCATGTGAAAATATACGTTTCTTATATGTCAGTCAACCAAAATATTCCAGAAACAACTGCTTTGATTTTACTCATACTGACGTCTTGAATTTTAAAATTTAATATATTTCATGTTTTATTGATGTTTTTGCTAAGTAAATGAGTGTTGGCGGGGCTGTGCTTAAATAAATGAGTGTGGGCGTGGCTTTCATTAAGTACATGCATGTGGGCGGGGCTATAAGTAAATGAATGTGGGCTGGGCCTAATGGCAATTATTGCAAAGGCCTATTTAAATAAGGCAAAATAAATGACAAACATGAGGTCACATGGTCAAGCTATTGTCTAGTAATCTAGTCTGATCAGCGGATATTCAAGTCTTTGGTGGTCTAATTCTTATGTCGACGGCACAGTCAAAGTTTGCATAGTGCTCCGACAAAGGCGTACACGCTGCAAACTGTGCATAACATCTATATTTTCAGTGGGTATCACTTTTGAAGATACACTTTAACGGGCATCCATCTCAATTCGTAAAATGTTATTGTTGGATCACAAGTTACAAACATCTTTTAATAATAAGTAGTTTCAGTACCTCCGCACCTGAAAGCTTTTCAATGTAAAATCACTGCAGTAGCTTCCGGCACGATTTACAATATAGCAAAAGTCTGTATCGTTAAAACATGCCTGGTTATCAGATCTTGGCTTCCAAATGTTCCATTTATAGCGACGTGAACTATGGAATACACAAACAATATATACACAGTCTATGGTAGCTGCAATTATTCTTTCATTTAAAGTTCTTTGATCAATCCTTCCATAATGATCTGCGTATGCATTACTAGGCCAGACACGTGTCAAAGATTCTGTAAAAGCACTTCTCATACAGCGGTCTTTAAGTCGTTGCTACCGTTATGTACACGGTGATGCGAAGAACGTTGAAATAAAAGATTTTGTCTAGTAGATTACACGACAGGTGATAGGTTTTATAACATTTTGAATGTTAGTACCATTGAGCAATTTCGAACAACGGTAAACTCATATGTTTAACAGATAAGGACCCACTTCCACTAAATTGGACATAAAACAAACAAAACTACATCGAAGTTCAATAGAAATTTGCGGACCGAACATTTAACTTGCTGTGTGTTTGTCTGTCTGTCTGGGGTGGGGGTTGGGTTAGATAATTTATTTTCCTAGTATAATGAACACAATTTGCTGTTTTATCTCCACTTACAAGCAGGCTAATTAACCAACCATTAACGTAAAGTCTAATTTACTAACCATGAAAGTAAAATTTTGCTAACTAACCATTTAACTGAAGTCTAATTAACTAACTATAAATTCAAGTGGCGTAGTCAAAATCTCACTGTATGATATGCACAATAAATACCTGAATTTGTACGGCAGTATCATTTATTCAGTAATCTGTACACCTGATTTTGTACGCCAGTATCATTTATTCAGTAATCTGTACACCTGAATTTGCTTGATTTTGTTCTGTTTGATTTTGTTCTGTTTTGCTACATAGGCCGCCTTATTTGACTTATTTCTGTTAATCAAATTTTGTCCCTTTTTTGATCACAGCTTGAGATTAACAACAAACGAGGCAAACGGATCTACCAGATAAGAGAATCTTGTGAAAGCTTTTATCTTTATACCTTATTATTCATCACACAGCAACAATTCTCTTTGTAATAAACGCCGTTGTTTTGTGCTTCTCCCCGTCGTTTACACATACGATTTACCTGTCATGTGACCTTGTACTGTAGTACTAGATTAGTTATATAACATTATATATATATTTTGATAATTCAAAAAAAAATCCAGACCGCTGTGATAGTCAAGTGGTTACAGCGTCCGCCTCGGATGCGGGAGGTCGCGGGTTCGAACCCCGGCCTAGTCATACCAAAGACATAAAAATGATACTAACAGCTGCCTCGCTAGGCACTCAGTATTTTAAAAGGTCAGTGTTAGGACTGGTCACCCTGATGTCAGGATAATATGACTGGGTGGGACATCATGCTACATGTCTGCGGTATCATGCCCCAGTGCTCAACACCACTATCAACTGCAGACACAGTAGCGATATGACTGAAAATTTTTTTTAAAGCTACGTTAAAAATCCGAATCACACACATATACACACTCCACAAGTTGTATTGCTTGTCAAGAAAACTACAACTATACATTAATTCGAAGGTCAATTTTCATGCCTTTAACACAGGTACTTTAAAAATAATTTTTGATAAACAAAATTTAAAAAATTAACACTGAAGAAAATGAAAGTACACAAATCCGCAATTATACACCCTACATATTTTATACTTGCCGGTAAATTTGCAAAGCATGACCCAGAAAAAGTCCACTCGACCTTTTCGGGTGAAAATTGACTAGGACGATTAGCACTTTACTATGCACTCGTCCCTGGGTCGAGCAGCTGCCAAATAAAGATGGCCGTTCTATAATCGTGCCTGTTAGAGAAGGTTTGAATGAGTTTTTGTGGCCTTTCTCCGCTACATAAAACTATAACTGTACATCCTAAAACCCGAGAAGCAAATGACCTTGTCTCTTTGAATAAAGTTATGTTATATACGCCAATCATGGGTAAATCAGTAGAACCGATAATTCAAGTTAAACACCTCCCTTCTCCGTTGTTTCTACTAATGCACTCTGTGTGATGAGATAAATTTTGCAAACAAGCTGCTTTCGAAGAAAGGAAGTGCGCAGAACGAAGCTTAAATGATTACATGCTGGATTAAGTCTTTTATCACCTAATGGAATAACTAGCAAAATGAAACTTAGATCATTACATGTTGGATTAAGACTTTTAGCACTCAATAGAATAACTTGCAGAATGAAACTTAAATCATTCCATGCTGAATTAAGTCTTTTGTCAGCTAATGGTATAACTAACAGCACATGTCCAAGACAGCGGTGTCCTTCAAAGTACTCGACTTGAAAGTGATCGCTATAATCGCAAAGAACGGAGTATATGAAGAAGGTTTGTTATGGGTCCAACTGCAAACAGCATAGACACAGACCTGCAGGCGCATTATGGTATGTCTATGCACTTTGCAGTTGAATCCGACTTATATGCAAGTACAGACATAGGTTGTTTTTAACAAAAGTTTGAAGACACCAGGAAAACTGGATACGTAATTTCATTCAGACTGATTTTATTGGCCGTGTCATTACAACAGTTTATTTTACTAGCTTCTATTCAAAGAAAAAAAGAAACACTGATTGGTACAGTTAAATGTCGATTACCCGTACTATCTGGAGACAGGTTTAGTACGGGTCAATCATTCTCTGGAGACAGGTTTAGTACTGGTCAATCATTCTCTGGTCAACGATACTAGCATAAAGAACAACTGGTAGGTCCACATAACAGGATAATTTTGTATCTAAATACACACATTCCACTTTTTTTATCAGCGGTATCCACAAAAATTGCATTGTTTCAGTATTCACAACAAAACGTTCATTTGAGAATGCGGAAATCAAAGCAAAAGTTTCACACTGAGTCTCTTTGGAAGCCAGATGGGATGTTTCAATGCAAAAAGAAAATATTCATGCAGATATCAATTATCGTTAGCGTGGAAAATCGACTCCCACCTGCACATTTTAACCTAATTGGCAGATATACAAAATAACCTGTTAATTTTGTTAACTTAAACGTACGCCATTCTTCTCTATAATCGGAGGGGGGTGGGGCTGATAAGTTCAAAATGGAAGAGACACGGAGCGTTGATACTTAGAACCATACTGCTCTGTAAGAGGTTACATAGTTTTAATTTCATTAAGCGTGTGGTAAGTTTTACAAAATTACCCAAATTCAGTGCTTGAATTTGTTAAACTTATTCTGAGATTCTTTAGATAAATCGCCAGAGAACATCGCAGCAAAATAACCTGACTTTGACAAAATCAAAAATATAACAGCCTGCCGAGTTTACGACCGCAGATGGATCAAGATCAGACTCGAGTCAAACGCACTAACTGCATAAGTTATTATCTGTTCTCTTGTGGGGTTCAATGGCTCGCGTGTCTAACACCAAATCAGTGGTCTACTGGTTCGAATCCCGGCCAGATATGCCTGCTTCGACTGCCTTAGTGTATTTGTCTTTGTGCAAGGCATTTTACTCCAATGCGTTAGCACTGAACAACATTTCTTGTGTATGCTTACGTGTCCTTTAAAAATCAATCAATCAATCAAATCAATCAATCAATCAATAAATCAATCAATTCTTTGTATATTGTTTATTTCTGTAGTACTTAAATTGACACAGACGCATAGGAACAAGAATTAATAAAGTTACAAGTACATCTTAACATGAACCAGAGTTAAATGTTTCATCAAAAGCTGCAGTGGAACAGTTTTAACATTACACGTATTTCAAATAAGGGGAGGTAATTAATCATAAACTTACTACCATTCCTGATTTTTATGGAATCACAGAAAATGAAAAACAATTAAAACAGTTTAAATTGTTTCAGTAATACTGAGGAAAAAAATTTCTTTCACTTTCGATGAATTTATATTCGCCTTTGTATTAACACATGGAGAAATGAAAATTAAAATATTCTTCATATTGCTCCTGAAATTGAAGTTTAAATTTTGTATGAAAAAGAAAAATAAACTTTTAGGTTTCTGTTGAGTAGAATGAAAGAAATATCCAACTTTAGCATATTCTTTGAAAACATTCTAGTGGCATATATTATAGTCCGTCCGAGATTTAAATAAATTTAAACTTTATTTAAATCATTTAAATTTCAATTTGTCGGCTGCTAAAATAATCCAAGTAACAATAACGTATAGCACCATCTTCCACGGCTACCTACTTCAACGATGACACAAGTGCTGTTAAATTTCCATTTTAAAATTTGACTGACATTTTACTGTCAAAGAAGAAAACTTAATCTCAGTGACATCATTAAAACCAAATAATATTAATGAGTTCAACATAAAATATATCCCTCGACACCTTTAAACTTAAATGTATAGCAATTTGTTTAAAATTAAAAACCACGCGCGCGTGTGTGTGTGTGTGTGAGAGAGAGAGAGTGAGAGAGAGAGAGAGAGAGAGAGAGAGAGAGAGAGAGAGAGAGAGAGAGATTTGGATTTTTAACTTAGCTTTAAAAAAATTTCAGTCATATAGCTACAATGTCAACAGTATGACAGTTTATAGTAATATCTAGGACTGGGTCTTCATGACGCAGACATATAGCATCATGTCCCAGCCAGTCTCATTATCCTGACACCAGGCCGACCAATCCTAACACTAACCTCTTAATGCTGAGCGCCAAGCGAGGCAGTTGTTGGTACCATTTTTATATATCTTTGGTATCACTCGACCGGGGTTCGAAGCCGCGATATCCCGCTCCCGAGGCGAACGCTAACCACTTAGGCTTGCTGTAATAATGACCAGACTTTTGTGATTACGGAAAAAGCGAATTTAGTTATGTCATCAATGAAATAAAATTCACACCATGCTAGTTATTTAAGTGAATCAGAGCGTAGAAAATAAACATCAAAATTTTAAAATTAACACATCAAGTTCATGTCCTTCAATAATGAAAAACAGATCGCAGTAGTTGTAGCTGTTTACATGATCCATTACTGAAGACGTCAACAAAATAAAGGTCAAAAACACAATATAGAAGAAGAGTGTACAATGATATTCACATACACTCTCACATATGATCCATTCAATAATGTATTTTTTACACATACACAAACACAAATGCTCCCACATATCATTGCCTAGTTTGCTTTTTTTAATGAACAGTGCATATTCACAACGTATCAAATCGTTTTAGAAAGATTTAAAATTGCATCGGCATCCACATACTTGCTGAATGATCGTGATAAAAACACATACTTGATGTCTTATCGTGATAAAACACATACTTGATGTCTTATCGTGATAAAATACTTACTACTGAAAGTCAAGAACACATGGTGTCGCACGTGCTGATATAAGATCACATTTCCGAAATGTTCATAGGTATGTATAGAATGTTGAAGCTTGGAGCAATATTTGACATTTCAGTAGGTATGGTAAGTACATTACATCCTGTTTTCAAGATAAAACTTTTGAGTTATGTTGATATTATTTTACAAATCAACAATGTACATTCTTATGATTCCAACCCTTGAGCTCAAAGGAAATTTATATGGCAAGCTGTATCTTATTCTTTGCTGAAAGTTCACCTAGGAATTTTGTAAAATAAATTTAGATATCAGTTTGTCATCTCAAAACCGTGAACGGAATTTGCGCGTCAAATTTTTAGAGTTTGCTACGGGGTTAAAACAAATACGTTTACAACGTTGTTATTTTGTATGTGATCATTATCCTAACAGACTTAATCGGTTTGGCTTGCGTTTCTTTACTAATTCACTAATTGGCCTCTTAAAAAATAAAATTACTCACGGAAAATCCTAAAATATGAGTTTTGGAAATTCACAAGGGAAATCGGTCTGCATATAACCATGGCATTTTACGAAACAAGAGACACTTCCGGTACGACCTATGGAAATGTGTGATTGTAGAAATACATACACATGTAATGGTATATTTCTTTGGCTGCTCGGTTGTTGGTTTTGTTGGGGGAGGGGTTTGGGGTGTGTTCTGTTTTTGTTTTTTTTTTATTTATTTGTTTGTTTGGGGGTTTTCTGGTCTGTTTTTGCATTTTTATTTATTTGTTTTCTATCCAATTCAATGCATACACAAATAATTTGAATCTATTTAAGAACTTGGTTTTTCTTTTACAAAAACATATTTAAAACAAAATCAATTTCGATGGCTCACAATCGCAAATATCCAAGATTATTTTTAAGTAAGGGACGTATTGTTTAATTTCATTTTTTAACTTTCACTTTCTTATCCCCTGGACGATGACCAAAAGATCATGACCAACCTGTAATGAAATACATTATGTTTATTTATGAAGGAACACAGTTTAGTCACTCCAGGTAAAATGTCCGTACACAGTTTGGTCACTCCAGGTAAAATGTCCGTACACAGTTTGGTCACTCCAGGTAAAATGTCCGTACACAGTTTAGTCACTCCAGGTAAAATGTCCGTACACAGTTTGGTCACTCCAGGTAAAATGTCCGTACACAGTTTGGTCACTCCAGGTAAAATGTCCGCACATCTCGCCTTTGATCCTTCGAAAAGACCCAAAATTTACTATTGTGCCGTAAAATTTCCTTCCAGCTGTTGAGAATGTGTTATTTACAGACAAAAGGACAGAAGGGCGTACCGTTAAACGTATGGAATCACAACATTCCCATCGTTAAAACGCCGAGATAACGAATATGATAATGATATATCGTAATTTATTTATTTTTCTTTAACTGTTTTAAAACCAATTTCAGTCATTATCGGCACGTGTTATTTCTTCGCATTTTAATCATTAATCTGACTCAATAAAATCCAGCACCCATTTACTCTTTTCCATTATCATCAGTGAAAAATTAATAGGAAACATATATCGTAAACGGATGTACTTTGTGTTTAGTGTATTGAACGAGTCTCTCAGTACATCTGACCTCACTTCTTAATTCTGAAGAGTATAGCCACAAGAAAGAAACAGAAAGGCTAAGACAGGATGAAATCCGATAGAATCTTCCTACCGCATTCTTTGGCAATGATTCCAGTTTTTGAAAATCTCTAAGCATAAGTTTTCTCAGACACTCAGCAGGTAAGCAACAAGAAGCTACAATACTGTAATCAAAGGTGTCATGTAATTACTTGTCCATTGCAATCGGAACGTGTATAAAGAACTAGTCATATAATTACTTGTCCATTGCAATCAGAACGTGTATAAAGAATTAGTCAATAATATAATTACTTGTCCACTGCAATCAGAATGTGTATAAATAACTAGTCATATAATTACCTGTCGCTTGCAATCGGAACGTGTATAACGAACTAGTCATATAATTACTTGTCTATTGCAATCGGAACGTGTAAAAAGAACTAATTACTTGTCCACTGCATCGGCATTTATATAAAGAAGTAGTCATAATTACTTGTCCTCTGCAATTAAACGTGTATAATGAAATAGTCATAAAACTACTTGTCCATTGCAATCGGAACGTGTATAAAAGACTAGTAAATAAGTTTTCTTTAAAGTTTTTATTATCCCTGCCCTGTTTGAGTGGTTAGCTTGCCAAAGAAATGAATTCTTCTTACATAATAAGGCCGCTTGTCTTTACACTTTGATTTGTTACGTCAAACACGGAGACTGCAAGTGCTCTTCCAATATTTTATCACTCGTGTTCAATAGAACGCCTCTGTTTTGATTTATGGTACAAAATCGCAGTACAAAATAAAAGTATCCCTGCATTTCAAAGAAAGGGTAGGGGAGCACTATTTTATGTTGATGTAAATACGTGCGTATGTGAGTTATGGCGAGCAACTGTGCCGTTCAAGATATATACTGCACAACTTTTGATTTGATTCTGAATTATATGTACAAATGTACAATGGCTATCAAATTGCAGTGCAGCTTTGTTGGTGAGACCTGAGAGGCGGAGTGGTTTTAATTCAAAATAACTTCAAAATTATGAGATAAGCAATGTATATCATCACTGACACAACGTAAGGCCGATGGAGGTTTGGATTAGACTCCTTAGTCAAAGACAGAGGGAGGGAGAGAGGGCTCGCGTACAATTATATAAAACTGGTCAGTTTGGCTAGGTTAGTTTTTCGGGAAACTCTTGTGCTGTCGTCTAGAAATAGCATTATTTACACTGAATGACCTGTGGTTTTTGCTGGCGAGACTTGACTTCCCTAAATTGTTAACATGCATTTTTTTATGGTGATTGTCTTGATGTTTTCTTGGGTCTACTGTACTTTTATAAGTAGGTTACGTACAAATCGTCTTAAAGCGACACTTGGACTGTGACAGCACGTGCTTTCTACGCTTTACACATTGAGTTAACTATGGAACTATGGGTTTTCTTTATACAATTGCATCTGCCACTCAGTCGGAATATCTCCGGTCATTTGCGCCAAGTGAGAAAAAAGCCACACAAAAAAACAAAAACAAAAACAAAACAATACACACAAACAAAAAACGTATGTAACTGTATGAATACAATAAATTTAGTGGGTTTTTGTGATTACATGTTTTACGACAAAAAAAGGTCGACAATGTTCCATTTATGACTGTCTCTTTCTGCCTCCATATTGTAACATGGGAACACAAGTATTTAAAATATAGTTCTCAATAACAGTGAATTATATCTGACGTTTCTGTTTTTTATCTTAACGGAAAAGGCCAAGGACTGATGTGCCACTGTAACCTCTTGATAAAAACTATGCGAGAACAAGGTACTGGAGAATTATCCCAGCGTTTAATACTAGAAGTATGAAATAGATTATTGGCATATTTCAACTGGGTTCAAAATTGAAGTGAGATAAAACAATTAGCCATACCGCCCTCATTATCTGAAAAAGTAATGCACTGGTGCCATTATGACGTAACTGCTGGGCGTCCTTTATTCAATAAACATACCAAAACGTTCCAGACAGGTTCTACTAGGCTTGTAACTTGGTATGTACAAGGACATATATATTTGGGTCAAATCCTGTGTAGAATGGGCAATCAAGAAAGCACCGAAGGCCAGAAAGTCAGCCCCATTACTCCCATTACCCGTAGATGGACCGTGTCGCGGGGACTTTTTATGGCTGCTAACACCGAGTGATCAGAGCAACATATATTGTTATTTGTAATGTGGCGAATTTTGAAGACTTATTGAAACTTAAGGTTGAATAAATTGTGCTTTGAAGTTATCATAGTCAAGCCCGAAAGGTCTTGAGAAAGTTCACTGATATTTCACTTATTTCATCTCTGAAACATAAAAGGGTCTGCGTTTAAGCTTCAGTAGAATTGACCGAGTCATCGTAACGGTATAGTGACACAGAGTACATAGACTTACCGACTGTATCGGATGGAAGAGGACTTTATGTCAAATAATTGATCTTCAAAGGAAGGCTAATAGCATATTTTAGGCTGGTGAAATCTGATGAAAGACATGATTATTGGGGAGAATTTTAGGAACAGTTACTTCCGATTGGTCAGTAAAACTTAAGGCGTACATTTTGGGAGACTGGGGATTTAGGGTACCACTTAAACAGAATTCTTTAGTTCGACTCTTGCCTTGTGAGAAGACAAAAGGTCCAACTCCTTGGGAAACTTGAGAATAGTGTTTTCCCTCGTAGAGAGGCCAGATAGGTGTCTTAAAAAGGAAGACAGACTATAGTGCTAGGACGCACGGTTTGTGTGGAAAGAAACAGCATTAAGGTACGCAATTTTAGTTTCCATATAATATTCTATTTCATTTGTTTGTTTTTTGCAAATGTGTTGATATGCTTATGATTCACGCATGTATCTTGTATTCATTTCGTAGGACTCCGTTGATATGTTACAGTGTTATGCAATTTAATTCTTTAATTTTACAGTTCATTGATAGAATTGACGGATTGCACGTAATCAAATATTCAGCGTGTAGAATTCCATACGAATTTATGATGTAACCCAAAGAATGCTCAAAAATGCTGTATTTCATAGAGATTTATGAATTAACCCTAATATTCAATGTGTTATATTTCTTATGATATATGAATTGATTTCCTGTGTAGGATGATATTGTTATCGTGAGTTAATGACAATTGTATATTTATATATGATTCCGCAATGCTTAAATGATCTTGCAGGTTATTGATTACAGTAGCTAGATTTAGTGAATATTATGCCATAAGTAATTGAACATTTATCTTATTGAACAGAACTGGCTAGTCAAATGTAAATAATAATAGTAATGTATGCTGGTATATACGGCCGCATTTGTCTGTAGAGTACACGTGGTAATTTCTAATCAATTGCTGTGCGGCGAGGGCAATGAACTTCGAGCTAAGGTCATTTGTACTAAATATAACGGTGTACCTTACCGAGATACGGAAATCTGTAAGGACAGTTATTTGTTAAGATCACATTATGTCAGAATTTATGCAGTGTGAATCGCTAATCTGAATACGAACAAAGAGAGTTAAACTTGTCTAGCTTGAGGCATACTCTATATTTAAGAAAACAGCTTTATATTCTACCGAGAAAGAAGAGAAGTAAAAGGAAAACCCGATGAGTCAGAGGGAAATCCGCATCTAAGAGAGGTCGGAATAATCAGGGCTCAAAAAGGAGACCTAAGCGCACGCATTAGACGTGGAAAAACAAGACGAGAGGAGAGAGACGTCAGGTGATGCTGTCAAGCGTGGAATTGTACTCTCTAATTCAGCACTCGTAACATGATGTAAATTGAACACTGCGACTAAATTCTATCAATGCAAATCTGCTGGATTGGAAAGTGAAATTTTGGTTATGTATTAACTGATTAAATTTATTTTTATTTATTGGTAAAGGGGGCTCGTCGTTTATTTCTTTCAATAGCCTTGCTCAGCTATCTGTTAACGTTCCATCTATCCGTCCACACTGGGCAATAACATCGTGGGAGGTCATTCCCTAGTTAACGAACGCCAAATCAATTAAGGAGGCTTTAATGTTTTAAAGCCCCCCCGTTACATTATTTATACAGACTATCTGACGACGTATACAGAAGTATTTGGCGTCAAGAATGCTGTGGCGAAGACAACATCGAGACTTTTATATTATTTCTCTGCCGTGTCTTTTTCTTTGACGGGGGGCTACAATTACCTGTTTTTGTACTTCATTAATATTGCTTGTGAGTTTGTGTTTGGTATCCATGTGCCACTCTGCTCAAATGAATCAAACTGAAGACAGTGTTTATAAACACTGACATGTGTAAATATGTCATTCATAAAGCCTTTGAATAATTAATTTGATTACAGAATCTCACGAGACTGATTTCTCACGAGACTGCTGAGCAGCCATTAAATGTATCTGACCTTTGTTGAACTTTGTGCATAATTCTTGCAAGGTGAGCTATATTGCAATTCTTTTTTGACGCAAGCAACAGAGAATGTGAATGTATATAAGCTTTGGGCTTGACGTGATTTTAATTATCAATTTTGTACAGGCAAATACTTACAAGAATCTGATTATTTTAATTGACTAAACATTTAGGTAACCGGTTACTGATTTCACTTATCCTTTAAGCACTGTCGTAACGAGGCCTACTGTCAAAACTGTACATATAAATTTGTAATGAAATTAAAAACAGCATGAGGTCCGTTTACATGTCATTTGACAGAGGACAGTCATGTTGTTATGGGGGTAGATATGTCACAGTGTCTCCGACCATGTTAATTATGAAATTAATGGTGATCACGGGACCCAAACCCCAGATAATTATGACGCTAATGGGGACATGATCCAAGATAAAGACTAGAGGTAGCAGAGTTTGAGGATCGCAGGGGTTAATATTAGTTTTTGATGAAGAAGATATAAGTTGTTGGTTCATCGGTAGATGCGTAGCTATGAGAAGAACAAACTCGCTGAGTTACGTATATCACGGAGAATAACATAGGTGAACAATACGGCCTCCTTGACTGATACCACGGGGACGTGAATAATAATGCCTCCTTGATTGATACCACAGGGAATAACATACGTGAACAATAAGGCCTCCTTGACTGATACCACGGAGAATAACATACATAAACAATAAGGCCTCCTTGACTGATAACACGGGGAATAAAATACGTGAACAGTAAGGCCTCTTTGACTAATACCACGGGGAATAACATACGTGAATCATTGGGCCTTCTTGAATGATAACACGGGGAATAACATACGTGAATAATAAGGCCTCTTTTGACTAATACCATAGGGTATAATATACGTGAACTATAAAGCCTCACTGGCAACTGTGTTTAAAAAATTATAAATACCTACGCTGTCAAAACGGGTTTTTTTTTTTTGTATTTTGAAGGACTGACAAAGTTTGTGTACGTGTACTGTATCAAGGCAAGTTACATATCCTTAGTACACAGAATCAAACATTTTTCAAAGCTGTTTGCTTCAGACAGAACAAAGTTTCCCTGATGGTTATCAAAACTAAATATCAAACAAGATGAAAAAATGTACACGCATGTTAATTTTCTCTACAGCGCGATAACCGTAGCTATGTGCCTTCACCGTTTTCAGCGGTGCTCCAAAACCTTGGAGAAAAGCCAGAAGGACATTTGTTTGGACTGTATAATGGAAATAGAAATGCTCATTGTTAGGACAATAATATTATTCTGGAACTGCTATAAATTATTCGAAGGAATTCTGGACAACACCATCTTGACAACGTCAAGGTTCTTGGAGGACCAGTATATTTTCGGTTTGAAATTTATAAGGAATTTCTCATTCTTTTATGACTTTCACAGACCTTTAAAAGATTAGCTTGGATTCACGTCTTGATACTGTAAGTTCCTTTCACATTTTTCGTTTATAACTTTGATAATTAAAAATGTTTTTTAATTTTTCAAAAATTACTGGTTTTGCTTCTTTCTGTTACTTAGTGTAAGACCACAGAGTTGTAACAATGTACAGTATTCCTGTATTCCCAAGTCAGAAATCTCCACATCACCTCACATCCACCATACACTCGTAAAATCAAGCTAATTTCAAAATGTATGTTCCAGTCTCTTAATATATCAACCAATGCAATTATAATAGATAGGAACATGAAACTTGCCACAGTTATTTCTGAGATATCGCTGATAAATTTTCAATCTGGACTGATGTAACTTATTATGGTCCAAAGTGTAAAATGTTTGCTAGTTTCACTGATACCAGTATCTGGAAGCCAGGGAAATTGCCGTTTCATCATTGTTCTTTAATTGTATTTTTTTTTTTTATTAAAAACACATAAAAAAAAACTAATACGTTTTATTATATTTGTTTTTTCTTCAAATATTCCATGTTTTCTAAACTTAAGTTGATGGTATTTTTCAAGTACTAATACTTAAATGTTCCCATAATAAAGCACCTTTCGCATACAAGACTGCCTCAAGTCATCTTGTGTGAGGATGAGCAGAAAGGGCAATTTCTTTTGTAATTTCATACATATCATTAATATTAATGCGCCATTTTATTCAGAAAATCATGCACGGTTATGTCAAAATAAAAAATGAATTACACGAATGCTCACATTTATCTATAGGTTTTGCTCCAGAAAGCCGCAAGTTTGAACAGGGTTCCAAATTTCAAGAAAAGGTATTACTGCTGTGATTGGTCCCTGGTTCAAATCCCCGAGGAGCCCCAATTTCTGTTACGACTCTATATCGCAATATTTTCTTAATCTGTTGCAATATCTCCCACGTGACATATTTCACAACACCCCATGTCGGAAGAGAACCCACCAGAGTCAATCATCCAATGGGAAATTACCCTAAACTTGTCAACAGGTTTATTACTAAGATTGATTTTAGGACTTGTAAACACCTATTTATAGCTCATATGCAATCTAACCTGACGCATCAAAAGTAAAAGACGCACTACAGATACACATTTGAAACTCTGTTATAAAACAAGAAATTTGTATATCCAAGGAGGTTTAAAGAAACTGCAGCTTCATCTATTTCGTATCTAAATACTGAGGGCTACTCTGGGTGTGAACTACACAGCCAGGCCTTAATATGCAAGTAATGATGGCTGATTTGAGTTTACACAGTCAGGCCTTACTTAACATGCAAATGATGAGGGCTGATTTGGGTTTACACAGTCAGGCCTTACTTAACATGCAAATGATGAGGGCTGATTTGGGTTTGAGTCTGCACAGTCAGGCCATAATATGTAAGTGATGAGGGCTGATTTGAGTTTATACAGTCAGGCCTTAATACATAAATGATGAGGGCTGATTTGAGTCTGCACAGTCAGGCCATAATATGTAAGTGATGAGGGCTGATTTGAGTTTATACAGTCAGGCCTTAATACATAAATGATGAGGGCTGATTTGAGTTCACACAGTCTGGCCTTACTTTATAGCTAAATGACGAGGGCTGATTTGGGTTTGAGTTTGCACAGTCAGGCCTAACTTTATATCTAAATGACGAGGACTGATTCGAGTTTGTGTTCACACAGTCAGGCCTTACTTAATATATAAATGATGGCTGATTTGGGTTTGAATGTACACAGCTTGAACTTACATCTGATAACCATCATATAAGATTGCCAAAGCTATGAGCAGCTTTTATAAATTTAAAATGTAAATCATAAAAAACGTACCGATAACCTGTATGCTTCAGACAGCATATTCATTTTCATCAGTTCTTTGCTTAACACAGCACAGTCTTCTGCATAGTGATCCAAAACAATTGTCAATCACAGTGGGTGAAAGACATTTAAACGAGAGTAGCTTTCTCTATACAGCGAGTTGTTGAACAAACAACTTTGTCATGTTCCTTCCCCTATTTCAATTGTGTTCCAAATACCCGGACAGGAACCTAAATCATATGCCCGATATTTCAGGTCCCCGCTCGTATTTACCTCCACTTCATCTTGTGCTGACTTGATTGTACATTTATTCCAGTATTCTCTACAATATTGTTTTGAGATAGCCACAAAATCATTACATGATATTATCTAATTTTAGAAGTTTTGCAGCTTAAAAATATACTGAGATACTATTACAACTCAAGACTAATAAAGCACAAGAACGCAAGTATAACACAATTTAAAGGTACACGTACAGCAATAATAATAAATCAAGTTTTTTTTTTTCCGAAATGGGTAAACAAAAAATAGAGATGAATCAAGACAAAGTGTAGACTTGAGGCAGTTCTTGCTTCTGCCACTTACGTCTAAATGTGTGATACACACACTCACTCTCACTCTCTCTCTTTGTCAACATCTCAGTTTTACCACGGGGGCCCCGAGTGACCAACTGGTCTAAAGCACTCACTGTTACGGATCATTGCCATCTCACCTCTGTCTGCGTGGGTTCGAGTCTCGGGCTCGGCCAATGTGGGTATGTGAGAAAGCTTGCATGTGGCTTTTCGTTGATCGGTGGTTCTTTCCGGGGTTTTCCCGGGCTATTCCTCCACCATTGATACTGGCCGCCATGTATAGCCTATCTGTGCTGAAAAGTGGCGTTAAACCCTACAACAACAACAAACGGTTCTCTCTCTCTCTCTCTCTCTCTCTCTCTCTCTCTCTCTCACACACACACACACACACTATTAAGTAAACACCTACTACATGTCACTTACAATTGCAAGTTTAGTTTTCACCCATATATTGCATTTATGTATGGCTCACGCTGTTGTTAACGACGACGATTTAAACAGGTTCTTCACAAGAATGTGCCTAAACCAAGATAATTTCTTTCTCACGCAGTCACTGCAGTGTAAGCTTAAAATATGAACACGCTAGCTGCAGTTAAGTGTAACGACCGATGCTAGTGTTGTCAAAGTAACATTCTGTATCAGTAAATATGTTAATGTTTATTACAGAAAGCTAAGCATAAGTACTCCAACACAAATGTACACTACATTTTAAGCGCAGAATGCAATTTAATTATCACAAACACGTTCCGGGAAATGAAAACAAGAGCAGTCCAGGAGATAGCTTTTTTATAACATCTATTTTAAAGCATTAACAACCAGATTATCTAGATGAGAAGAATTCATCTGTGCTCGTATCAATTATCCTTATCTGGCGGATAACCAGCCAATAAATTATAACACTAGTAATCGCCAAAATATTCAACTACCAAAACTTCAATATCACTTTAATCAATGTGTGTGTGTGTGTGTGTGTGCGTGTGTGTGATACATATTTTCTCCAGCCACTTCCCAACTCCCACGACCCCAGCCCACTACAAGGCGTAGAATATAACCAAAATATGTATGCTGTTACGTATCGGCTTGTTTAATATAACAAAGAAAAGAGCGAAGACAACAAGCTTTGTAAATTTTAACAAAAATAATTTATTTCCCTAGAAAACACGGTGAAAAGGTAAAAGTTTGAAACAAGACTTACGATTTAAGAAGAAGATCCAAAAAATTGTCCTAAAATTGTGAAAACACATAAGTCCTGTGACTAAACAGTTCTAAATTGACGTAGTCTGAATCTCAATTCCGTTTCAAGATGGCGGATGATACGTCAGACGAAGGTTAACACAAATGACCAGAATTTTCACTGTGAATCACAATTTGTATTGTTCTGTTCCAATTTAGAAATAATTTCAGCAAAATGTCTTTGTCCAAAGCCAGTTGTGTAGTTCTCCAGGGAAAATAATTATTCTTCGAAAGGCAGATGAAGTACAGCTATCATCAATAACAAAACACATGTTGTTCTTCATACGTACGAACGAACAACTCTTTCCAGCACAGGAATACCTTCTTAAGGTATTAGAAACTCTATAAGATGTTATGATGTGACTCTCTAAGATGTTAAAATATGACTCGAGACTATGACTCTAGACTAGTTCGCAGCTACCTGAGTATTTTAAAGCAAACTAATACGTAATTTCATGTACACGCATGAAGAAATCGTGGAGATTTCGAAATATCGTCAACGTAGTATAGAATGTCAACAAGTATTATTAGTAATGACCGTGGTCACAACCAATCATTTACATAGCTATTTCCGACTGTTTACTTGAATCGACAAAACGGTCATGCAAAAATCGTGCTTACGCGAGTCACATTTACGTTCTAAATAAACACGACGTTTCTAACAAAATATCAGACCCTGCGAACATAATCATCATCACAATAATAATTACATTTAATGATATAAAAATGAAATAAAAAGATTTAGAAAGAATTCAAATTTTAACACACATGTAATTTAACTACAGGGTCGTAACAATGCACTCAAAGGAACCAGTAAGATCGAAAAATGTACTGGTCTTGCTGAATCACCATAAGTCGTTCTTCATTATCGGACTGACAACAACCGAAGTTTACGAGCCATAGACAACTGAACGAAAACTATTAGTTCCACAGCAAATTTACTGCTGCTAATTTCAAGCATTATCCCACCAAAGCGATATATTGGTCTTGTCCCAACACTGATTATGATTATTATTAGTAGTAGTAGTAGTAGTAATAGTAGTAGTATGGGCGTATTAATATGTAATTTCATGATAGATAAAGTTTGCAAGTATCACTTTAATTTAAATAGTTGTACTGTTGGCCTCTAAGTCCATCCAAGAAAAGGGAATCAAAACTATAACTTCATATGGTTCCCATAATGTATTAGGTGATTGTTATCGCAAATATTTGTGCTGAGAACGAGTAACGGACAGAGGAATTGGACAGTCGGACAGACAGAGATACGGATGGAAGAAATCACAATATTCTCGATGCTTAAAGCGTGCCATTTTTTGTAATAGTAGAAAGACTAACAACACGTGAGCGACCTTTACGTACAACCAGAAGATTTTAAATTACTGACGAGCAACAGATGTAAGAATTGGTTCGACACGTTGTGGTACAGCAGGTAGTGTTCTGCAAATTACCTCATATTTTGCACCGCAGGTGCATATGCTGTCAAAATTTGTGTGGATTATTGTAGTGCGGCGCGAGAAAAAATGCTTGATTCATCATTTGAAAAACAGAAAAAACGGAGAATCAAAGCGAAATATACCGTGAACAAACCGTGTAACGTTCTATTCTGAAATATGTTTATTATTCTTCATACATAAGCTAGCTTCTTATCTTTTCATTCATATATTGACGTTTACGACTTTTTATATACCTACATTAAGAAAGAAGAATTAATTTGTGTTCATCGATGTGATAGATATACAGACAGAAGGATAGGTGGACCGACAAATAGATAAAATCAATTCATATCTTTATTTGACGAATAAATTCTCTTTTGACAACATAAACATTTATGTTGTTATTTGTTGACTCTTTATTAGATCTTGAACCATACCTGATTCCAAACAGAACAGTGTATATTACCTGAAATCCTATACGACCTTGAACCATACCTAATTCAAAACAGTACAGTATATCTTACCTGAAATCCTACACGACTCTGAACCATATCTGATTCCAAATAGTGCAGTATCTCTTACCTGAAATCCTACACATCTTGAACCATATCTGATTTCAAATAGTGCAGTATCTCTTACCTGAAATCCTACACGACCTTGAACCATACCTAATTCCAAATAGAACAGTGGATATTACCTGAGATCCTACACGACCTTGAACCATACCTGATTCCAAATAGAACAGTGTATAGTACCTGAAATCCTATACTACCTTGAACCATACCTAATTCAAAATAGTACAGTATATCTTACCTGAAATCCTACACGACCCTGAACCATATCTGATTCCAAATAGTGCAGTATCTCTTACCTGAAATCCTACACATCTTGAACCATATCTGATTTCAAATAGTGCAGTATCTCTTACCTGAAATCCTACACATCTTGAACCATATCTGATTCCAAATGGTGCAGTATCTCTTACCTGAAATCCTACACGACCTTGAATCATATCCGATGCCAACCAGTACAGTATCTCTTACCATAAGTCTTGCACGATCGTAACTAATATTCAGATCTCAAGTATCTAACAGACCTCACAATACATTCATGCATGCAAAAATAAGATTTCTTACAGGTGTGATCAAGTTACAGAAAGGATAAATATTACATTGTTCCATGAACGCAAATCTCTCTCTCTCTCTGCAAGTTTTACCAGTCTATATATATATAGGTTAGAAAATTTTTAATTCGTACTCTACGGAGATTCGAACCCAGGTCCGCGGGTAAACGGCACCCATCGCCTTGCCTGCTCGCACCGGCCCATATTCCTTCACGACTAAGCACACATCACCAAAAAATGATGCGGCTGAATCGGTGTTATATGCACTCGTGCGTAGCAGACACACTCGCATTAAGAATTCTTTAACCTGTATGATAGTATTATTTGTATTAAATATTAATTCTGCCTACTATCATCAAGCATTTTTCTATAGAATCCAGGGATAGCACTTTCCGTTCTGTCTGGTGTATATTTATAAATATATATATATATATATATATATATATATATATATATACTATTATATATATATATATATATATATATATATATATATATATATATATAAGAGTTCTGAAAAATTATAGTAGTTAATAACTTACATTACTGCCCTTGGCTAATTCCGTGGCTCGTAAAAAAATGCAGTAAATAGCTTACACAGTTATTCCTGGCTAATTCCATGGCTTGCAATTTAAGTCATGTAGTCATGAACGATAAAAATCTGTGAACTGTAGTGCTTAAAGGATACCGACAAGATCTATATGTCTGCCTTTGATATAAATCACCGCTGGAAGTGAGTGTTACGAAATATTTCAAATGAAGATTACATGAAGGGTAAATAAAATTAGCGTGTAGATTTAAAACCATTTATATTTAATCTTTATCTAAAAATATCAGGTAGTATTGTAATTCATTATTGTACATTATAGTCTAAACCTAGAAAAGGACATTTCTTCACATGAAAATATTTCTGAGCTTGCCCTCTCAGTTATTAGCAAACAAGCAACTTCTAAAACTACTTGACCACGAGTTCACCAAACAAGCAATTTCTATATTTACTACAGTTTCACTAAACAAGCTATTCTTATAATTACTTGATCACGATTTCACCAAACAAGCAATTTCTATAACTACTTGACCACGATTTCACCAAATAAGCAATTTTTATAATTACTTGATTACGGTTTCACCACACATGAAATACTGTATTTACTTGACTAAATCTTCAGTAAATATGCAAATAACTAGAATTACTTGACTAGGGTTTCAGCAAATTGGAAATAACTATATTTACTTGACTACGGTTTCAGTAAATTGCAAATTATGATATTTACTTCACGACGATTTTAGCAACCATTCAAATCAGTATAAATATTGACAACGGTTTCCGAAAATTGCAAAGTACTATAATTACTTGACATCTTGGATGAACAAAGGAAGTTATCACACACACGCAGTATTAAAATGACCGCTAAATCTATTGATCTTTCATGCCTTTTAAATAAATGAACAAAGAAAGTTATCACACACACACAGTATTAAAATGACCGCTAAATCTATCGATCTTTCATGCCTTTTAAATAAATGAACAAAGGAAGTCATCACACACACGCAGTATTAAACGACCGCTAAATCTATCGATCTTTCATACCTTTAAAACAAATTAACTAAGGAAGTTATCGCACACACGCAGTATTAAAATGACCGCCAAATCTATCAATCTTTCATACCTTTTAAATAAATGAACAAAGAAAGTTATCACACACACGCAGTATTAAAATGACCGCTCAATCTATCGATCTTTCATACCTTTTAAATAAATGAACAAAGGAAGGTATCACACACACGCAGTATGAAATGACCGCTAAATCTATCGATCTTTCATACTTTTTAAATAAATGAACAAAGATACAGAAACTGCAGCGATGTCTTTTCTCAAGTTCATCTTATTAGACTTAGAGAATATAATTAATTTGATAATTGCCAGTTTAAGGGTTCCATCAAAAGCACATCATACCTAATTCTTCCTTCTTTCAATATATATATATATATATATATATATATATATATATATATATATATATATATATATATATATATATATATATATATATATATACTCGTTTGTACAATGAAAGTCATATTGAGTTTGAAAATGGCAAAGCAAATTGGGAAGAGGGGAGAGACAACCGAAAAGAGTTTGGCAGATGTCTGTAAGATAACAAGCTTCGAATCAGTGAAACTAAGTTCACACGGACAAATAATCAGCAGAAATATCTATGCATGAAAAATAAAGACAAAAGAAATAAAAGACTCAGGAAAGAAAATAAATGTAATTACAAACTATTCAATATTGCCACAGAATATGGCGAGTGGTATTGTCAAACGAGAAAATACCGATAAGCAGAATAAAAGATGGTGTAGATATTAGATATTATGCACATGTTTTAGTAGGCAATATACTATATATATATATATATATATATATATATATATATATATATATATATATATATATATATATATATATATATATATAGAGAGAGAGAGAGAGAGAGAGAGAGAGAGAGAGAGAGAGAGAGAATAAATGTGTGCTGGTAGACATCAGAAAGTATTGATATGTCATACTAGATATCAGACAGTTTCAATGTATGGTAGTTGATATTAAACGGTATAAATGTGTAGTAGTAGACATTAGTATAAATATGTGGTAGTAGACGTCAGACATTATAAATGTGTGGTATTAGATATTAGTATAAATGTGTGATTGTGAACATTAGACAGTATGAATATGTGGTAGTAGACATTAGTATAAATATGTGGTAGTAGACATTAGTATAAATGTGTAGTAGTAGACATTAAACAGTATAAATGTGTAGTAGTAGACATTAAACAGTACAAATGTGTAGTAGTAGACATTAAACAGTATAAATGTGTAGTAGTAGACATTAAACAGTATAAATGCGTAGTAGTAGACATTAAACAGTACAAATGTGTAGTAGTAGACATTGAACAGTATAAATATGTGGTAGTAGACATTAAACAGTATAAATATGTGGTAGTAGACATTAAACAGTATAAATGTGTAGTAGTAGACATTAAACAGTATAAATGTGTAGTAGTAGACATTAAACAGCACAAATGTGTAGTAGTAGACATTAAACAGTATAAATATGTGGTAGTAGACATTAAACAGTATAAATGTGTAGTAGTAGACATTAAACAGTATAAATGTGTAGTAGTAGACATTAAACAGTATAAATGTGTAGTAGTAGACATTAAACAGTATAAATATGTGGTAGTAGACATTAGTATAAATATGTAGCAGTAGACATTAAACAGTACAAATGTGTAGTAGTAGACATTAAACAGTATAAATGTGTAGTAGTAGACATTAAACAGTATAAATATATGGTAGCAGACATTAGTATAAATGTGTAGTAGTAGACATTAGACATTATAAATGTGTAGTAGTAGACATTAAACAGTATAAATATGTCGTAGTAGACATTAGACAGTATAAATGTGTAGTGGTAGGCATTAGACAGTATAAATGTGTAGTAGTAGACATTAGATAGTGTAAATGTGTAGTAGTAGACATTAGACATTATAAATGTGTAGTAGTAGACATTAGACAGTATAAATATGTGGTAGCAGACATTAGACAGTGTAAATGTGTAGTAGTAGACATTAGACATTATAAATGTGTAGTAGTAGACATTAGACAGTATAAATGTGTGGTAGTAGTAGACATTAGACGGTATAAATGTGTAGTAGTAGACATCAGAGAGTGTATATGTGTGGTAGTAGACGTGAGACACGTCGACACATGGAAAATAACATTGATAGAAAGTTTGTAAACGAAAACATTGTTCCTAAGAATTTTAGTGGGATTCAGACATTCCCTCCTTCTTAGTATAATTTCTTTCCATAAATCAGGTAGACATCTTAGCTTACATGAAGCTGAAATAAACATACATCACTGAACACGTTCCTTTAACTGTAAGAAGTTTCAAAGCATATGCTGCGACCTTTATCTATCTCCAAGTAACATATGTTTACAAACACTCCAGACACACTTAAAAAAAATTAAACTTAAAAAATAAACATGATATCTCTCCGACGAAACTGTTTATATTATTCTGCCAAGATTAGTTGTGCGCAGTAGAAGTCATGTTATGAGGTAACCAGATTACGTAGTGTTGTCTAGAAGCAACATACAGTTTACTTAAATGTATCAATGGATCAAATAAGTCTCGAAACTTTTGATGTGTTCCAAGGACGTAATTAGTCAATCACATTTTAATAATGCACCGCAGTTTCAGTTTGCATTCTCTCTCTCTCTCTCTCTCTCTCTCTCTCTCTCTCTCTCTCTCTCATACATGTGGTTATCATATAGCAACCTCTAAACTCCCGAACATGCTTAAGCACGTAACTTTAGTATGAGCACGAGGGTAAAATATGGTGACAAGATTGAGTTAAAAAATCCTTTGCTCTGATTTCTTGTTTGAGAATGCTCAACTGAAAACCCGGTTTTTAAACTGAAACAGAAAAATAAACATTTGTAATATTAGACGTTGTAGAGTCCCACTTAAAAAGTTAAAGGGTGAAGAAACGGGGTGGGGGAGGGGGGAATGTGTCAACCAAATCACCGCAAAGTTAATAATAGCTACGATGATATGGTGTTCGTGCCTGGGATTCGTGTGGAGCATTTGTACACATTCCGACATATCAAAGACGTCAGAATTCAGATATCATTTCATGTATTTTATGCGGTACGTTTCATTTATTAACAAAGCGTGGCCGAGTGGTCTAAAGCGTTAACCGTTACGGATCATTGCCATCTCACCTCTGTCTGCGTGGGTTCGAGTCTCGGGTTCGGCCAATGTGGTTATGTGAGAAAGCTTGCCGGTAGCTTCTCGTGGGTCGGCGTTTCTTTCCGGGCTTTTCCCGGGTTCTTCCTCCACCATGTATAGCCTATCTTGTGCTGAAAAATGGCGTTAAACCCTACAACAACAACAACAACAACATTAACAAAGCTATCGCCATTTACTGATTCAGCAAAATGGAATGCACAAAATACATAAATTCACCTATAATTGACCTGGATACAAGCCTTATATAAACTTCTAGCTTTCAAAGACTCTACTAACCGTTTTGTCGGTCTCAAGTCTGAGTATGTTCTCTGTTTGAGTATGGTCTGTACTTGTGCATGGTCTGTACTTGGTTACTAGACGCATAGCAATAGAAGACGCTTGAGTAATGGCGAGTAACAAATTTCTAATCAAGGTTACACAAAGATCAAATAAAGCTGACTGGAGGAACTTCAGGTACGTACATTTGAATAAACAACAAGAGTAGGCGAAGATTAAATATATATATATTAAGTAAGAAAAACATAAATGGAGCGTAATGCATGTTTATTCTGACATCCAAATTTAAAACTGAAGTATATTTAAATACTAACTGATGTCAAATCATTAAAAAGTCAACATGCTATATACCCAAATGTTTAAATTCAACATTTAATATACCCAAATGTTTAAAAATCGACATGTAATATACCCAAATGTTTGAAAGTCAACATGTAATATACCCAAATGTTGACACTGTTCTTTCATTATGAAAATACTAATTTCAGTAGCAATAACACTAAAGAAACGTTTCGGATGCATTATGAACTAATTACGATGCATTTTTAAACTAATTAGGATGTGTTATGATACTAATTAGGATGCATTATGAACTAATAACTATGCATTTTTAAACTAATTAGGATGTGTTATGATACTAATTAGGATGCGTTATGATACTAATTAGGATGCGTTATGATACTAATTAGGATGTATTATGATACTAATTAGGATATACTAATTAGGATGCGTTATGATACTAATTAGGATGCGTTATGATACTAATTTTGATACTAATTAGGATGCGTTATGATACTAATTAGGATGCGTTATGATACTAATTAAGATGTATTATGATACTAATTAGGATGTATTATGATACTAATTAGGATGTATTACGATACTAATTAGGATGTATGATGATACTAATTAGGATGCGTTATGATACTAATTGTGCAACATATACTTATTTGATAAACTGTAAACAGAAATGTTGGAGAATCCCATCAGCAATTATCTAAACACATGAACACAAATTTGATATAAATAACTTTATTGATACATCTCTTATTTTCGCGTCTCACACACATTAAAGACGGCTTACACAATTTACAAGAAATTTCTTTTAAAGTAATTCTTCTTGTTAACTGGGAAATGGAACGTCTTTTAAAAGAGATATACTGGATTTAACGTGCCTATACTATCTATCCGATAGGTTTAAATTGTAAGATTACATATGAACTTCACTGATAAATTCATTGTATTTTGGCCATGGGCGTGTGTACGAAATATATATTTAAAGGAAAATAAAGCATTTTGTCTCCATTTCCTTATATATGTAAAACCAACGTGTATCTACCTACACAGCCTTCTTTGGAATATATAGTTTAACTTTGGAGTATATAGGTTAACTTTGGAGTGTATAGTTTTACTTTGGAGTGTATAGTTTAACTTTGGTATGTATATTTTAACTTTGGAGTGTATAGTTTAGAGTGTAAAGTTTAACTTTGGAGTGTATAGTTTAACTTTGGAGTGTATACTTTAACTTTGGAGTGTATAGTTTAGAGTGTATAATTTAACTTTGGAGTATATAGTTTAACTTTGGAGTGTATAGTTTAGAGTGTATAATTTAACTTTGGAGTGTATAGTTTAACTTTGGAGTGTATAGTTTAGAGTGTATAATTTAACTTTGGAGTGTATAGTTTAACTTTGGAGTGTATAGTTTAGAGTGTATAGTTTAACTTTGGAGTGTATAGTTTAACTTTGGAGTGTATAGTTTAGAGTGTATAGTTTAACTTTGGAGTGTATAGTTTAACTTTGGAGTGTATAATTTAACTTTGGAGTGTATAGTTTAACTTTGGAGTGTATAGTTTAGAGTGTATAGTTTAACTTTGGAATGTATAGTTTAACTTTGGAGTGTATAGTTTAACTTAGGAGTGTATAGTTAAACTTTCACGATGAACGATCAACCTCCGCTGGGCATGCTCAGAAGCTGGCATTCAGCGAAGAAAGCTGAACGGAATCCGGTTGTTTCACACTTTCGGAGATGTGCTGTTTTACATATACGCAGGCTACTCTATTCAATTTAAGGAGTAGGTGACGGGGTAAAGTAGTAATTTATTATATGATATCTATTTGTGTTAGCAAGACATAGACAGTCCAACAAAAGAAAACTCTTCGACGTAAAGAAACAAAAAACAAACACACATCCGCCCAAAAAGGTGGCGTTCTACAGTTTTGTATTTTGCATAGGGTTAGAATTTTAAAGAAAAAAACTTTTCCCGGGTTTCCTCGCTGGTTATACTGGCAATTTTGAAAGACCTTGTATAACTTAGGTATTTTTCAAAGAACCTTTAATTCCCTTTATTTTGATGTATGATTGATGGGTATAATATGGGTTATAGAGTATACAGCTTGGCCTTACTCCAGATGTACTCCTTTTGAATAGTTCTCCTGTATTCCCCCATCCACCCACCCACACACACACACACAGAGAACAGTATTTTTTTAAGTGTCAGAGTCCCACACACGCCCAGCTCAGCCCCTCCCACCTCCTTATGATGAAAAGTGAGTTATTTGAAAAATGTACATTACATTGTCAACATAGCAGCCAATGTTATGCTGAAAGACAGGAACATGAAACAGCCAGAATTATTCCTGAGATGTCAACAGTAACTTTTACAGTTTAAATAGGGATGGAACAGATGAGGTTCGTAAAGGTCAAAGGTCAAAGGGTAAAATATTTACTTGTTGTTTAATATGGAAGAAAGCAAATTTGCCTTGTCATTATTTTTTAATTTCATTGGAAATAAATGAAGAGAAACATTTTCAGTATAAATTTCTTTTACGAAATGCAGAAGTTTTAAATTTAAGCTGACTTTATTCCTATATTCTAAGACTTCTAATTTCTCCATAATTAAGGTCACTACTCACACAAACATGCCTCAAGGCATATTATGTTGTTATATGTTTTAACGCCATTCTTCAGCACAAGATAGGCTATATATGGCGGCCAGTATCAATGGTGGAGGAAGAACCCAGGAAAACCCCGGAATGAACCATCGACCCACGAGAAGCTACTGGCAAACTTTCTCACGTACCCACATTGGACGAGCCCGAGACTCGAACCCACGCAGACAGAGATGAGATGGCAGTGATCCGTAACGATAAGCGCTTTAGACCACTTGGCCACTAGGGGCCCCAGGCATATTATGTAAGCAAGAGCAAAATAAGCATAATTAGCTTATTTTCATGCATAAAATCAATGTTAATGTACCATTTTGTTCAGAACATCATACAAAATGATATGAAAATAAGAAAAATAATTGCATAAATTATCATAGTTGTTTTATGGTGGTGCTCTACAGTTTCATATTTTGCATAGGGATAGAATTTATAAAAAAAAAAAAGAATTTCCCCGGGTTTCCTCACTGGTTATTCTGGCCATTTAAAAAAGACCTTATATGTCACAAATAATGTTCAAAAAACCTTTAATTCCCTTTATTTTGAAGCATGATTGATGGATGTAATATGGGTTATAGATTATACAGCTTGGCCTTACTCTAGATGTGCACCTTTCAAGAATCTGCTAGCTCCACTTGGCCATTTTCACATCCTGAACTTCAGAGGTAAATTGTAAAAATAAAAGACCCAATAACTTTTTTTTACATTTTGTATATTTGGTAATTCATTCACTGCACTTTCAGAAGCTGGTATTGTCTATTCTGACAAAATTCATTTTCCATATTTTAATAGCTGCTAAAGATAGTGTACTTTAGACTAATTCAGGTTGATTTTTTGAGCGCAAGGGAGCAGTCATTTTAGTTAGCAGTGTTCTTAGATCATGTACAATTTCCATAAGTATAATATCCAAAGAAATGTCAGCCACATTACATCGAAGTAGCATTCTCTCCACTGTCAATGTCTCAAATGCAAATAACTTCACCTTACATACGTCATTCTCTCCAAAGTACATAATAAGTGGTGAGCGCCCACAAAACAAATCTTTCGTAATGATATGCTGATTTCTTAATGTGCATACGTACTGCAGTCTAGACAAGTAGACTGCAGTCATCAGTTTTGACTGCGGTACCACTAGGGTAACCACTAGCGTTGGTTAGTCATCGAAATGAATAAATTCTGCTCATTCATTGCGCACTTCAATCTGATTTATTATTGTTCTAAAATTAAAACTGGCCAGGGAATAGTACTCGGATTGCATACCTATAACTTCACGCTGGAAAGAAAATGACATATTCATCATTCCGTAGATAAGAAATGTATACAACCACCGTTAATTTATCAGTTATACTTGCATTCTGATACATGTAATATGATATATTAAGAAAGTTTACCAACCTGCATACCTTTTAGATTGTTGTTATTCTTTTCTGGCATGTTATTATGAAGTAAACGAAACCTTCCGACAAATTTGATACACCTGGTTGGATTAAATGTCACAAAGATTTTAATGTGACTAAGGACCGTGCATTTTCAGCCTTGACTCCTTGACTAACATCTCTGCTGAAACACGGTGTCAGCGTTCATTTCAAAATGCATCAATAATTGTGTCAGCATTGTGAAATCACCTAAAACTTTTACCAAATTTCAGGTCAACAAAGTTTAAAACTGTACACTCGTAACTGAGTAATTGCGGAAATAACGATGGCTCATTTGTTAGCGTGCTTGAGTCTCGACGATAAGTGTCTGTGTTTGAATCCCGCGCAATCCAGACAGTAGTTTTCGGTTAAGGCACTTTGCTCGAATTACATCAACACTACGTAATCTTTCAAGTGTTGATGAACATTTCAATCAATCAATCAATTGAAACTCGTCATAAATGTTCAATTTTATTATAGAAAGGAAAAGCGTCTTGAATTTTCACTTTGATATGCAGAAAACAAAATGACGGGTAGATGGGTACTGTTTATTTAGTTCATACGGATTTATGATAGAACAATGAATGAAAATTAAGTAAACTTCTGACTGTAATTTAAATTATTCAATGAAATGTGAATCAACTGACACGTGAAGCCTTTGTATGTGAAAGGAAAACTTGATATTGATCAAATACGATGACATTGCTATTTGTAAGAATTTGTGTCTCTTTACTTTTGTTAACATTTACAAGCTGGGAAAATATAAGGAAATTTGTATTTTTAATTTTTTTTAAACGATGTGCCATATTAATGCATTGCCACTTGTAAATTTCAAATGAAAATTGATTTAGCTCACATTGTTACTTTATTATGATGCATTCTGGTTATAGTAATAATTAAAATGTTCATATGAATTGAAAACAATTGCAGTGTAATGGTTTTATATATTCCTACTGTTGCAAAATCAGTGTTATTGCATTTTATACTATCGATGTTATTACTCTATGTATCCTATTTAAATAAATGTACAACGTGTATAGGTCAAAACTCAAATACTGTAATCATTTAATTATCACAGTCAAGCTAGAGAGTAAATAATTATAAATTATGTTTTTGCTTTTTTATTCCTGGATAATGAGGACGAGGCTGCATTGCAATGGAGCGAGCTTGCGATCCTAGTGTTCTTCAAGCCAGACCAAAATATCCAACAAAAAAGCACAAGAATTTATTTATTATATAACTCAATTTATTAAATAATAAACTGCAATTAAATCGCTTTACTAAAACAAAATGAAAGCTAATACAAATATGATGGAGGAAAAAGTCGTGTCCTGCCTGTTTTGCATAATCGAATCTCGCAAAAATAGGTCGTATGAGGCGACGCGTTTGTACCCACTTTTACGTCATGATAGACATGGTGTGATGTTATGTTACGTAGAAACCTATGTGTCAAGTCCTACGTACACAAGCTGCGCTCGTCAGTGTTGTCAAAATACAGAAATTAATTGACTGGTTTTATAACTTTAATTTGCATTGATTGTCACATTCTACTGATGTTAGAAACTCCAACTCCATGAACTGGCCAGAAATAGGGTGGGTGGTCAGCCGTCGTACGTTCTTCTCATGCAATATACACGACTGTAATCACTCAGATATACGAAGATAGTGTTGGGGGCATGTTTAACTCGGAACCAATTCGTGCTGTTGTTTCGTTTTTCTCTTTTGTTTTGTTCCGTTTGTCTACAGTTAGAGTCCACGGCTGATAAAAAAAAATTAAACTCAATACTCTTCATCCACTTCCATCATGTCACACTGTAATATTAGCAGTTAATTCCATCGTATCACCCTATTCTATTAGTAGTGAATTGCATCATGTCACACTGGTTTTATTAGCAGTGAATTACATCATGTCACCCTATTCTATTAGCAGTGAATTAATTTATGTCACACTGTTTTATTAGCAGTGAATTCCATCATGTCACCTTATTATATTAGCAGTGAATCAATTTTAAAGAATTAATTGTTTGTGGGGATATTTCCATGAAGTATTAAATTGTGTACCGTCAGATATGTTTAGGACTTGTATGTTCACGACGGTTTAAGTGTAAATAAATTTAAAGTTATTCGATGGTAGCAAGATAATATTAAAAGACTTCTATGAAATCGATTTGATCATTGGTTTTGAACGAATTAGTCAAAAACAAAAGATTTAAATCTATTTTAGTATATTTCAAAGTGAACACTGCTAGTTACCTATGGAAGCATGTGCGGATCATGGATTAAAACAAAATATATCTCGTGGCTACAATATGTTATGTAGTAAGCATGAGATAGTATCACATAACTGATTTATTGAATGTCCCTTCTATGCTTCAGCAGAAACGCCAACTTTAGGATATCAGGTAATATATTTGCACAACAGGCGCGTGTATGTTAAGTCCCCTAAATCTTTGTGTAAGGTTCTGGGTCCTTACAGGGGGCATTTAACTTGTCATGTTGAGTATCAATTAATTACTTGAAGCAAACAAATTCAGTAGATTTGCAAATGAAAAGCCAGGTAAAGCTATCAAACAGATGACTACCCAAAGCATGTATTCATACAATATCGCAGTTGATATAAAAATTTCACTACATAGGGATATTGGGCACGAGCAGAAAATGTACATTACTGTTGACTCGAAACTTTCCTATCAGTTGACTGGATGAATGACAGTTATCATATCACCTGTGTCAGCCAAGAACAATGTACACAACACCGGTTTGTGGTCCTTCTGATAGGTTCTTTGGTTGGCTGGAGTTTTAAGGCACTCTAAGCACACGCGACTTTTCTAAGAACATTCCAATATCAGCACACTTAAAATGTACTGATTGCCCTTTAGAGATCAGTGATTAACCTCAGAACTTCAGGGTAGCCGGGAAGAAAGTTTTAAGCATACAGTTTGTGAGACTAACAGCAGTTACCTGACCCTGATATGAAGCCCTGGAAATAATATGCAGACGTACAGTCACTAACCTGGTCCCATTGTACGACTTCTAAGAACCCTTGAACTTTGTCAGAAGAGGTGGCTCGTCTTAGGTTGAGATTGTATCAATACTTGGTTAGGTCGTATGTGCCTTGCGAATCGTACACAGATGGCATTGTTAGCGATGCAGACTTTTATTAACAGTGCCATAGTCGTAACAGTTACCTCCCTTTAAAAGCTGAACTCTGCAAGTTGAATTAAAATCTGTCCTTTTTGCGGGGATAATTTTCATCGATAATAAAACAAAAACTATATCGTTGTTATAAGTAATAAAATCATTTTCTATATGTAGATCATAAATTAGATATTTGTTTTTTAACTCTGAAGCGAAGGTTGCCCACTGTTTGGTTTTACCTATTTGTGCCAACGGTCAAAGGATCTAGTTACGACCTTTTTCGAGTTCTCACAGCCTTCAAGAATTTTTTTAAAAAATAATTTAGGGTACACGTGAAATATGTTCCGATTATAGTAAACAAAAAATTGTTTCCAAAAGAACA
Organism: Megalonaias nervosa; assembly: GCA_016617855.1. NCBI lineage: Eukaryota > Metazoa > Mollusca > Bivalvia > Unionida > Unionidae > Megalonaias > Megalonaias nervosa. The sequence goes on from JAECUM010006986.1 coordinate 35,763, forward strand.
AATAACAAAAAGACGGTCTATATCAAATGAACTAAACGGTCTGAATTATAATACAACTGGATGGTCTGTATCAAAGCGGAACAATGCTCCTATGTAACCAATTTGAAAAATATGGGCAGACGCCTTAATGATTAAGTCTTCGCGAAGTTAACACTGTGATTTCTTTCTTTCATTTTTTTTTTTTTTGTTTGTCTGTTGTTTTTGTTTTTTTGTTTTTTTTTTTGTTATGCAAACATGACGTAGATCAGAAAAAACATAAATTTCTTCAGCTTCTTTTGCACGTGTGAAAGAAAAGTTGGTCATTCTTTTCAAAGTTGACATCGAAGCAAACAACCTGATCTATTAAAAATTTTAAAAGTGGTAACTGTATTCTTAATGTTGATAGATGACTCGGACTCTCGTTGTGTTTTATCAAAAATGTCAAGCAAGCCCGCAGCCAAACCACAAATGAATTGTTCCCACTTGACTGTACCATGCATGATTTGTCTAGCTAAACCAAGAATAACCAAAACAACTGTGTCGCAGTCGTTAACGTTCATAACATACTTTAACTATGTAAATCATGCCTTTTTATCAACTCCTAGCATTACAAAAACAACCTCCTGCTTTATTATGCAGTGGAAAGGATATATAATTAATCATTACGATTATTCTGTGGATGAATGTGAATCTTACTGCATGACTTTGATGAAAGTTCCTGCATGTCAACTCTAATTTTGTAATGCTAGTACGATGTGTAAATACATTTCACAGCCAATGCATACAAATCTGTAATGATACGCATGCATAAGGACTTCTAGAAAGACATATGCATTATATGCACCAAAACATTTCACGGACTGTTCACTTGGAGTGGTAAATTTCAAACTCAATTTTAAATGTCAAAGAATGACTTCCTTAAAAAGTGTTTGTAATTATTTTTTTTTATTTCCTTTTGAAATCCTCTCCCAACGTTGAAGTTCAACGAATCTAACATGCATGAGGCATAAACGTCGCAAACTGTCGTTCATCCTGAAGACGACTGTTTGGTTGGAGTCAGATTCCGTTCATTGTCATGAATCTGTTTCTAGTCTGCATAAACAGATTACCACCACAGATACATAATCTGTTCCTATTCAGTCAAAATTCATGATGCGTAAGGACTTTAAATTAGGCTGAAAAGTCCAAGGTTAATGAAGGTGCAGTGTCAATGTGGGTATTTGCAGCGTGACACTTTAAGTATCGTTTTCTCCAAATACAATTAAATAAAACTACGGCCCTGTCACTTTATCAGTCACATTTGCAACGTCACTGGAAGTAGTCTTCCAAGCGTAATAGTTTTTTTCTTCCTCCAAAATAAGACAGAGTATCAAATGTAAAAATACATCGATATTTAAATTGGTGTACACAATTTACATATTACAATACTGACAGTTTCATCATAATTAAGTAACTACCTATTTGTCACGACTGTGGGCATTCACACTGAACTCCAATTATCAATATTAGATAGTTGCCAATTATCTAATTTTATCATGTTTTGCTTCAATTTCCCCGAATTAGCCAGCACTTATTACCTGCACAAATATTTTGTTCTGTGCTCCGACTGGTCTCATAATTATGCCCACGTATTTTGAACAAAAGATGGAATTGTGTACGTACACCCAGGTACTTTGAACAAAAGATGGAATTGTGTACGTACACCCACGCGTGCGTTACTAATATTTTGCAACTCCTCCTACACAGACCTCAAACAATAAGATACGATTGGGGGCACAACGACTTCAAACAATACGATAGTCTGGATAGGTGAGTAGTCTGCAGGTGAGCATAATGGTTTAGAATTCACTGCAGCCCCTGTTGATGGGACTGGGGAGGGGGTCTGGGGCGGTTGTGAAACTATGAACAAAACTACTAAATTATGATAACAGCATATCTATGAAGCGGTCTATCGGCAGAACAAGGACAATCATGTCTGCCCAACAGCACAGCACATGGAATAAAATCGTATTCGCGTTGACAAGTCCCCGTTGTGAATCAATCCATTTGCCTCGACACCTGTGAATCAGTGTTATTATTTTAGAGTAAATTGAACGTTTAATAAAATATGGCTTAAAAATGTTTAAATTATAATGATTAGAATTTATATATAATATGAAGTCGCAGTTAGTTATGTAACGTACATGATAACTGGAAGAGCGACAAGGTCCAACGCACCTACAAATCACCTGATGCCTCATATTGTTACTATCTGCAGTACTGGTCGGTGTTCCACAGGTATTGGTTTGATCTTATGTGTATTAGCAGGTGCGATGATCACTGAACCATGTGTCATCATATCTCTGTTGGTTGTCTGAATGAACACATCCCTGGCGCATACAATTTCCATTCCTGGGCCATAACGTGGACATTACTGAGTTCGGTTT
>JAECUM010006987.1:0-76577 GCA_016617855.1 Megalonaias nervosa
ATATATATATATATATATATATATATATATAGCTTCCCAGGGAAATATGTGTGAGCTATTTATATGTTTTATTTTATTCAAAATGTTTGCCTTTTGTTTAATACTTATGTTTGGTACGTTTAATCCTCCTTTCTCTTTTGGTATATATATATATATATATATATATATATATATATATATATATATATATATATATATATATATATATATATATAATTTTTATTTAAATAATGCATTGTTTTATTCCATTTAAAGTGTATTATCTTCCCTTCTATGACCTTCATTATTGCTTCATTTAGGTGCACTTTATTCATAATATAGTTGAGTTGGCTATACATGTAGGTTTTAACAACTTGAATACGCTCCATTAGATTGAATGTTGTGCGTGACTAAATTTCAGTCTGCTCTTCTATCTTCATTAGTAGTTCACGGTAGTTGAGGTGAGTTGAGTTCTTCCCATATATTATTCCTAATGCTCTAACATGCATTTTAATTAGGTTAGGAGGGAGACCAGGGTGATTACCTCTCCAGTTACCTATCAGTAATATTTCTGTCTTATCATGATTAATTGCTGACCCAGAGGCTTTTCCAAATTGTGTGAATTCATATTGTAAATGCTTAAAAGAGAAGTCATCTCTGGTGAATTTTGTGCAGTCGTCCGCATATAGCATAGTTTTAAATTCCCCTTTTAAGCTAGGTATTTTAATTCCAAGAATACTGATATTTTTATTAATGTTAGTATATAAACATTCTATTGCATGTTCGTAGTCAAGATATTTAGGTTTATTCTCTCCATCTTAGCTATGTCAATGGTAATTATTGCTTATGGTGTTTTGAGGTTAAAATTATATTAAAAATAGTAATAATCTAGTTTATAGAATAATATTCCATTTTAGTTGGTGTTAAGTTTCATTTTTCTGTATTCCTCTATACTTATACGTTTCTTGTCATCCCTTGTTAGGGATACAGTACGTCATTTTTCTAATATTTCTTTGTTCCTTTAGAGCTTAAGTCAATTGTTTCTGCCACTTTTTTATCCGGAGACCTGTGTTTTCTGATGAAGTCAATGATTTTTACCTCACTTGGTGCTCTCGGAGTGGAAGCTGTTCTTTTCCTCTTTCTTGTGTTTGTGGTGTTGAGGCAATAATATGTGTTTTAGTGTTGGGATAACTTTCAGTTTCTCTCTCTTTAGTTTGGATAGAGGATTCTGAGGTATTCTCCAAGATTACTGTTTCTTCCACCATTTGATTCTTTTGTTTTTCAACTATGGGGCTTGCAGGAGAGCTCTTACAAGCCAGATATTTGTCTGCTTTTTGTGTCGGTGCCTCTCCGAATTGTGGCTCTATTAGTACAAAGTACGGAGCCGTATTTCTCTCCACTAGTTTTATTTCCTTTTCATTTGTTTTTTGTTGTTATCGTTTTAGCTCTTTCGTAGCTTTCCTTTTTTTCCGCAGAGCTAGTCTGTTTTGCAGATTCCCAGCAAACAGTGTTTTCTATCTCTGTCTCTTTTGCTACTTGTTGTTCTGCTTTGTCTACTTGTATATCCAGGGTCTTGTTTTGTGGCATTTCTTGTCCCTCTACTGGGTTTGGGTCTGGGATAACATTTAAAGCTTGTATGGTGGCTTCGTCCATTTTTTGAATCGCCGTCGCATACGTTTGTTGTTTGGTGTGGTGTTGACAGTCTCGGGGAAGGTGCCCTGTTCCTGCACAACGGTTATATTGCCGAAAATATTGGCACCCCCGGTACCGTGTCTTAATCATGAAACCTAGTACATAACAAAACGGTGGTATCTTTTTTGCGTCATCCTCAGTGACGCTGAGGATTCTTACTCCCGTATACACGGAGGGGAATCCCCAGTAAGTAGCCATATGGCTTTTGAGCACTTTCACTCCATATTTCCTTTCGATTTTGATCTGTATTTCACTGGTCAAAACCTCCAAGGGTAGCCCAGAGAAATGAATTTCTGTCATTTTCTCCCCTAAAGGTTAAGCAAATGGAGGTGGTGCAAATACCTTTTTTATTTTCCCTCTTAGTTCTATTTCCGAATCGTTGGGGTATAGAGGAACATCTCCTTTCGCAAAAAGGAAGTAGGATCCTCTCTCCCAATTTTGTAGACCTAGTATGTCACATGCATTTATCCCTCTCGCTATTAGTTGCTGTAATACCTAAGCTGGACTAGGTCTTTCATTTTCTGCAAATGATGTTAAGTCTAGACCTTGACAGCCCTTAGTTCTGTACGCGTACAGGGTTCTCCCTTCATTTGGTTCAGCTAGGGACGTGGAGTAATATGATTTAACCTTACCCACTTGCTCATCACCCATATTTGAATTTGCCACACTATTGCAAAAATGTCAAAACTACGAAGCGCAAAGATATCTTTGAAGTGTGAAAATATACAAACAGTACTTATTAGTAGAAAAGTTGCATATACATAATGTAAATAATGGAAAAGTAAATGAAATATCAATGAAAATGTGATACCTTTCTCATACACAAAGAATACTATAAACACAGAGTGTAGAGTATGTGAGTGTGTTTAAAGACAGCTCATTATAGGTAATCCCACTCGCTTGCTATGTCTGGTGACTTCTCGGATTGCATTTGGTGTCGCTGTTTGATGCTAAGACTACATCGCGATGAATTTATATAGGTGGGTAGATGTCCTGTCTTATTAGTTTTCGTCATGTTCAAATTGTTGCATGGATTGACTGCGCACAGACGCTAGCGCACCTATATAGGGAATATGACGTCACAGGTAGCTCTCTTCAGATTGGAAGACAGACTCCGCACTATGTTTGAATTTCGAGACGCGTGTTTGGATTGGTGAAAGAACTCAATCCGTTTCGATCCGATGTTCCACTATAAATAACCGCGCTTCACTTTCCTTCGCTTCCTTTTTCTTTTCACACTTTTGGCCGAATCGGCGAGCTGAGACGACGTGTTTTGCTGAGCGGGAACGGAAGAACAAAGGATAGGAAATTGAAGGGGATTCAACAGGGAGGACGAAAAAAATAGGAAATAACATTGGAGTAGGGTAAGTTTACTCTTGATCATTTGGCTAGTTAATTATTATTATTGCTGTTTTTACGCATTTTGATATTTTTAATTAAATAAATATTAATTACCAGCTTAAAAGTTAAATTTTTAAATTAGGATCTTTCAAGTAGAGTAAAAAAAAAAAAATTTCAAAGTAAAAAATATATAAATCTAAGATAAATTAGGGTCAGCCAAAATTAAAATCAAAGGGAACCTAGGAAAAAAAAATAATAAGCAACACATGTAAAATCTCGGAAACAAACTCAGAAATGGAATACAAGAATACAAATGCCACCGCATCTGGTAGCTACATTAGCTACCCGAACGTGAGTGTAAACTCGGATAAATTAAGACAAACCTACTCGGATGTAGTCTCCTCCCCCCAACGAGAAAAGCGGGTCATACAATTCCTCACACCGATTCAAAATTCAACCCCAAACGAATCAATGAGCAAACTCATCATATCCCCAAGCGTAGGCGAATCGATGGATAAGTTACTGACCACCCACAAACGCATGGCAGACATGGGCACCCAAACTGAGGAGCCCTACCCCACATGCGAAAAGCAGACTCGGATCAAAGCCGCCAAAAAAACCCACACAACCAGGGGACCCAAACTGAGCGGTCACTGGATATAACTGATCAGACCCCAAAACAAGAAGAGATCACCAAAAAAGCTCAGAAAACTAACTGTCCCCCTATTGATATGACCTCACGTGGAGCTAATCCAATTAGGGAGCCCACTGAAACGCACTGCACCAACTCAACCACAAGGGAACCGGCCATAAACACACCAGCTGAGAATAAACAAAACAAAACAATGGGAAGAAAACCACCCAACAAGAAAACCAAAATCCCTACCAGAATCAACAAACCTGGCAACACCTGCGCACAAATAAATCCAAATGAACAGATAAACGGAAAAGTAACTAAACCCGGCCAAATTAAAAAAAAACAAAAACTAATAAATTAGGAAACAACACAAGCCAACCAAACAAGCAAGGTCATAAACATCCTGCAAATCTGACCCTTTTCATAAAAGGAGTGAACGATAAAGTGACGGAACAATCCTACAAGAGCATAGTAAGGGAACTTATCAAACATCACCAGGGACAGTTCTCTATCAAAATAACCAGAAACCACATCATCATAATAAAATGCTCCACAGAACAGCAACTAGCAAAATTCCTGGAAGTAGAAAGACTAGGCCCGACACAACTCCAGATTACAAAACACTATAGTACAGAACAACAAATGGCCTCAAACTCAACCAAACCACACAAGAGAGGAGTCATCTACACCCCAATTAAGAACACAATTAGCGACATGGAAGATTATATAAGAAGCAAAGACCACGAAATAGAAAAACAGACCGGCTAAAAACAAAACGGGGAAGGATAGTACCGCGGTGGTACTGTTCTTCAAGGGTGATACCCCTAGGGCTATCCAGATGGCCAAATGGGTCGAGCCCAATAAAGTTTACCCGTTTAAAAATAAACCCCATTTCTGTGGAAATTGTAAAATCTGGGGTCATTATTCCAAAAGTTGTGGAAATCTATTCCAGTACAACCAGTGTGGCCTTCACCACCCAGACCGGAAATCATGCAAAGCCACACAGTAGCAGTATGCAAACTGCAGTGGCAAACACAAACCGAACCACCCAGAATGCCCCAGAGCTATTAGAGAAGCCATAACAATTGAGCATATGGTCTCACTCGGAATAAATTACAAACAGGCTAAACTTAAAACTAGGATAACAAAACTAAAATAAAAAGCACTAACACCCCCACTTAGAGCAAGCCGTATGATAGAAAATAATCATAAAATTAAAAAAATACAAATACAGTATCAGAAATGGATACCCGAGCAGAAATAAGAATATGGCAATGGAACGCGCGAGGCCTAAGGGCCCACGCCAACCAGCTAAACAACAAGATAAATAAAGTAGTAGGAAAACCGGACGTAATATGCATTCAGGAAACTCACTTGAATAACACTACGCGTATTCCAAACATCGTAGGATACAACACAAAATACCTGAAACACCGACCTTCTACCGCAAGAGGAGGGGATTGGCAATCTTAGTTAGAGATGGAATCGCGTCGGAACTACATGACATATCAGATATTAAACCACCCAATGATCTAGAAATCCAGGCAGTAAATATACACGCGCAAAATAACCAGGTAATTATCATTAACCTATATGAGATTAATGAGCAGCGACATTTGGCCTCAGAAGAAGCAACTAAACTGATTAAGAACTGTGGCGAATGCGCAATTATATGCGGGGACTTCAATGCTCATAACGAATTATGGGGAAGTCAAAAGACGGATGTCAAAGGTAAAATCGTAGAAAAATGGGCAAAAAATATGTAATTTAGTCTTCCTCAATAACGGATCCCACACCTGGTTGGATGGCAACACAGGACACACATCAGCAGTAAATTTATCTCTATGCACCTCAAGAGTAGCAAGCATTTCTGAATGGCAAGTCGATGAAAGTGACACTATGGGGAGCGACCACTATCCTATAAACATAGAACTACAAATTAGGATACCCCAAACTGATACGTCAACTCCGCCAAGGTGGAGGTACGAAAAAGCCAATTGGATCAGATTTAAACAAATGGGAGAGTCAGTCGACCCCTCACCACAACACTGATACCTTTAATGACAACTTAATAAATACTATTAACGCAATTGCACAAGCAACAATCCCTAAAACTAAAGGAACAGCACAAAAACCCATCGTGCCCTGGTAGAACTATGAGTGTAAGACAGCAGTCAAGGACAAAAAGAAAGCCCTAAATAAATTTAAAAGAACGAAAAACAATAGGGGTTTTATAAATTATAAAGAAAAGGAAAGAGCAGATAGACAAATAATTATGACAGCTAAACAAAACTCCTTGAGAGAATTCTGCTCTAAACTGGACATTAACACAGAATCGAAGGAAGTGTGGCAAAGAATTAAGTCAATGAGAGGCAAAAACAAATCAATGAACCCAAATGTACCGGGACAAAACAACAAAATTAAAGCAGAATTATTTGTAAACTATTTCGCCAGCATAAGAAGTAATGCCAATCTAGATGATAAGTTTAAAGAACATAAAAAACAATTTGAAAAAAGCAACTGTGACAACATAAGCGAAGCTGGCAAAAGCGACGGCCCATTAAACAGTCTATTTACAGAAGCCGAACGGACTAAGGCCCTCGTCGGCAAAAAAAACAAACAAAAAAACACATCCCCCTGGGAAGATACTTTGGGATGCGAAATGTACAAGAACCTACCCCCAAAAATGATAACACTTATACTAGCCCTCATTAATAAAATATGGAAAACAGCTATTATACCCACGAGATGGAAGAAAGCAGTTGTGATTCCGATCCCAAAACCCGGAAAACCCACAAATGATGTAAACTCATATAGGCCCATATCACTAACGGATAACATATGTAAAATAATGGAAACGGTGATCAATAACAGACTTAAATATCATTTAGAAAGCAAAGGACTATTAGCCAGCACGCAAAGCGGTTTTCCGCAACAAACGAAGCACGATTGATCAACTAATTAGATTGGAAACAGCTGTTAAACTAGCCGCTAAACAACAATACAAAAACACTAGATATGTTACGGCCATCTTCCTAGACCTGGAAAAAGCATATGATTTGATGTGAACTAAAGGGCTGATATATAAACTTACAAACTACGGAATACCTGGCAATATATACAAATGGATTGCTAACTTCCTAACTGATAGGAAGATACAAGTTAGAATTGGGCAAGACTACTCCGAGCTACATTCACTGGATAATGGCACGCCATAGGGAAGCGTAATCAGCCCAACACCATTTAATATAATGATAAACGACCTGGAAAAATCTGTCAACCCAAACCACCTCGACCTATCGCAATTCGCTGATGATAGTGCCATATGGAAAACTGGCAACCCAAAAAGCAGAGCAACAACCGCACAACTGCAAAAAGGGTTAGATGAGATTGGCAAATGGGCAGATAAATGGGGGTTTAAGTTATCACCTCTACAAACGGTAGGCATAATCTTCAATCCGGGAGGGGGCTACCACCCACCACCGCCCAAATTGTCCCTCAACGGGGTACCTATAAAATTCGGAAAAAAAACAACGTTCCAGGGCATCATATTCGATGCAGAACTCACATGGGCAGCCCATATCCAAGAACTCGTAAGAAAGTGCAACCGAGATATCAACCTCATCCGAAACCTCATAGGTGTGAACTGGGGGGGGGGGGGGGGGGGGGGGGCTGACCGAAAAACACTAATAACACTCTACAGAGCGCTTATACAGGCTAAACTGGACTACGGCTGCCAGGTCTACGGATCGGCGTGTGCCGCAGTACTCCAGAAACTGAACGCGGTCGAATCAAAAGCTCTAAGGGCATGCACAAGAGTAATAAATAACACTCCCACACAATAAATCTGTATAATAACAGAAGAACCCCCGCTAGAGCTGCGGCGGAAGGAAATGATGCTGCGATACTCGGCCCGCATATCAATACACCAATCCAGCTATCTTACGATCCACGCCCTTGCAAAATGTGACAGACCATTCGACACAATGGAGAAAAATAAAAAAATACCCAGTAGGAAAATAATCATCGATCTTAAAAGAGAACTGCAAATCTCGAATATCAACCAGGAAAAAATACGGTACTACCCAGATTACCCGTGGATCTGCCCCACACCATAAATCAACTTTAGCATACGAGAATTAGGAAACAACAAAACGATCCGATAGGATTAAAGGCATCAATATTAACGTACATTGACACTAAATACGAGGCCCACACCCAGATTTTCACAGATGGATCCAAAACAAAAGAAATCCAAATAAAACAGCAATAGGGATAGTCATTCCAAAATTAGGCATTTCCTTTGGAAAAAGAATTCCAGATTAGTGTGCAATTTACACCGTAGAATTAATGGCTATACTGGCGGCACTAACCTACGTTAAAGCATATTCAACAACAAAAACGGTCATTCTAAGCGACTTGTACAGTGTATTGCAATCCTTGGCATCCGACCAATCAAAGAGTAGACCTAATATGATCAACCATGCAAGATCTCTTCTGAAAAAAATTTAAATAACCAACAAAAAAGTCGTATTCGTATGGATTCCTTCCCACATCCAAATTCCGGGCAATGAAAAAGCAGACGCAAAAGCAAGGAACCACACAAATGAACCCATGGCCCAAAACATAGCTTACAGCGTTACTGAAATTAATAGTATTATCCGGAACAAGATTAAAGACATGTGGCAAGAGCAATGGGACAAGTCGGACACTAATAGCCAACTTCACAAAATACAGAGAAAAGGAAGTAGGAAAATTAAGTATCCGACCTTCAAAAACCCATACGACATAACGATAATAAACCGAATAAGAACAGGTAAAACCCTCCTGGCAGGATGCACAGGGAAACACATAAAAAGGGAACAACTACAAACTGCCCCCACTGCCCAACTCCATAAACAATTCAACACGTGCTAAATACATGCCCCAAGTACAAACAGGAGATGGCCAAACTCAAAACCCAACATGAACTAATAGGAGAACGAAGCACGAACCCGGAGTTACTAGTGGCAGAAAACAAGAATCTAGGAAGGACCTACAACAACATTTTGGAATTCATCAACAAAATAGGAAAAAGGGGACAAATATAATATAAGGTACTCTCATAAAAATAGGAAAGAAACAAAACCTAAAACGTAGGCGCTTTAATATCATAGGAGACACTATTCTAGATGGATGTCTTTGAATTATCGATTTGGGACCTGATTTTTCAGCAAAGGTATGTTTAGGATATAAAAATCGGCAATTCCACTTAGATAAGGGCCCAAAAGAAAATCTAAAACGTAGGCGTTTAATATCATAGGAGACACTATCCTCGATGGATGACTTTGAAATGTCGATTTGGGACCTGATTTTTCAGCAAATATATCATTCTTAGGATATAAAAATCGGCAATTCCACTTAGATAAGGGCCCAAAACAAACTCCTAAAACGTAGGCGCTTTAATAGCATAGGAAACACCATTCTCGATGGATGTCTTTGAAATGTCGATCTGGGACCTGATTATTCAGCAATGATACCTGTGTAGGATATAAAAATCGGCCAATTCCACTTCGATAAGGACCATAAATAAAATCTAAAACTCACATGGGCTGTATAATAACATAGGAGATACCCTGCTCGATGGATGTCTTTGAAATGTCGCTGTGGGACCTGAGTATTCAGCAAAGATATCTGTATAAAATATAAAATCGGCAATTTTATTTAGATAGGGCGGAAAAAACAGGAAAACAATAACCATTAAAGAGGTAAAATAAACTTAATTTAATCGAAACTAGCCATATGGTCAAGGGGCACATAACAAACAAACCCTCTCCCAGGCAAAGAAATCTTACATCGAACCTGGCATTACTACAGAAGATCAGGAGATAGGAAAAAGACCAAGACATTAACGAGAACGGGAAAGAAAGACAACAGCTGAAATAAAGAAGAGCAGGAAAAGGACACAACAACAGGTAGAAGGACTACAAGAGAAGAGGAAGAGGAGACCATTAAAATAGAAACCTTTTGAAGAGTTGGAAAAGAAAGCATAACTGAAAAGAAATTGCCACCAAACGATTAATCACATGCAAACCCCCCAAGTCTGGAAAGAAAATTTTGCCATCCCGGAAAACCAAAAATACAAACCATACCCGCACAACATCCTTCCACCCTCACCAACACAATTCACATATGTATGCAAGAGAGAGTCCGTGAATGTGTATCAGAATGTATGTTAATATAGCTGAACAGAAACACGGACAGGAATATCTATAGCTTACAAACAATATAGCACATACACCTCCCATGTCCCCCCCCCCCCGCCAAAAAAAAAGCACACACACACACAAGTTTACCACATAGGGCTTTCATTCTGACGCTCGAAAGTCCTCTTCAGACCTACAACTCGCTGGCCCTGAAAAAACTAATTAGTTTAATTTTCTACTCGAGATATTTGACACCCAAATTAAGATCTCAAGAAGAGAAAGGCTACCTAAACCTATACAATGCGACGAACTTTTCGGAAAATTTAAGTACGCACAGTACACGGAATTAAAGAACTACCACGAAATAGGAAAATTCACAACTCAGGAAATACCTGACTCGAATGTGAACATCACATGTTTGGCAATATCATAGGAACAGCCCAATAAAATAGGAAACGGGGCACTGATTTGAAATGTGAATTAAAAAAATACTGCTGTTTGTGTACTTGATAACAGCCTTCAACGAAGGAAGACGGGAATGCAGAGAACGACCGGAAGAGGACGCAGGACGATGTCGCTGTGGTGAGGAGTTTGGAGGAGACTTCGATGCCCCTTTGCTTCCGGTGGCTTGCTTGGTGGCATTGTAGTTATAGCGGATAATCGCATAAATTAAGCAGTATACAAAAGTGTACAATTAACGAGTCGAGCATGCCGTAGGGTGATACACTACTAAAATCCAAAATAGTAGTAGTTCATTCGCTTCCAATGGACTTTTGCTGAGGACGGCTGCCGACACACATCGGCCGTTCTGTTGTTTTGTATAACATCGTTGGCACAAGTTGAATAGACATCGAATCCGACCATAGACCGGCCTTCCAAACAAAATCAAACAGGAGCCAAGGACAAAGGAAACACCAAGGACAAAAGATCAACAAAGGATTAACAAGCAGCCCGCCCAGCAGCATAACAAAGGAACCACCGCTGAACAGGTACTAGGACTCATAAAGTTATAGGAAAATCAATTTACGCTAATTCTCTACTATCTCATAACATCTACTAAAACAAAATCTCCTTAAAACAGGTACTAGGAATCACACTAGTAAACACCTACACAGAATCCTAGTAAATTTTCGTGCACTTGAAAACCTCTACGTAAATTTTCTGTCATAGGAGATTCTTACTCTTTGGTAACTAATAACTCACTCAAACAACAACATCCAAAATTAAATTCATTAAAGCAGTAACACAAGTTAAGCTACCCCAAAAATGTCTCAAAGTAGAAACTTAAACAAAATGGCGTTTAACGCCCGAACAAATGAAGTTAGGAAACAAAATAAACTTTAAAAAAATGGCTGCCACCACACCCACCACAAGCCCACATGTGGTATCATCTAGATCCCCAGTAATGAGGGGAGATTTTGTTAACAATAACTCAAATGTTGAAACAACCTGCTCGCCAATAATAATAGGACATTTTATTCACGATAGCCCTGCATGCAAAACACTAAGTGAGAAAGAACTAAGCTATGCAACTTGCTCCACAGCCACAACGATTCACATAGCAAGCCAAGACCTTAGTCAAAATTCTCCTGTGGCATTTAAAAATTTATATAATCATATAGAAATTGTGAACGTAGACGCAACACTCCCAACACTCTCAATGACTTATGCAGACGCTCTTGTCCTAAACTCCCCCCAAAACACACCTAAGCGTATCAGTACATCAAATTACGATACCTTCACCATGACACCACTACAAACCAATCAATATAAACTATTGGCACAATCCCCCAACAAAAAACCCAGCCGGCTGTGAAATTAAACAGATTGATCAAAATGTACCCCATGATACAGCTCCAACTCTGACTCAACCAACTAACAACCACCCGGAAAACAACAAATCTAACGAAGCACAAAAAGTCAAATATCACTGCAGCCAGACCCAGGGCCCTCCAAAAAATTAACAATTGAAGACATCCTCTCAATCCCTGATCAGACCGATACAAATAACGAAGACAGTAACTCATAATAGATTTATCTCTAGTACAAATCCCATATGAAGGTAAAGGGAAGCAACCTATGAAAACAAAAACACCCAATGAAGAAATACCTACAGTAACTACTACACCCAAAGAAATTCATTCAAAAATCCAAGATATCTCCAACGAACAGATACCTAAAACCAAAACCAAACCACAAATTCCACAACCCCAAGAGACAAGAAAACAAAAAACAACCAAAAATAACTCAGCCGATCAAAATAACTCGACCAATCATGAACATCAAAATAAAAATAGGCCTCACTATCACTCAGTTGAACACACCATGTTCATTAAAAGTACATCAACACAACTATTCAACCTAAGTAGTAAAAGCATCGCAGGAGCTCATCAAAGGGCACACTATGGCCAATTTACCCTAATTAGACCATTATCTAACTACGTAACAGTACACTGCAGTACTCTAAACCAAGTGGCCAAATGCCTTGAAATTGACACAATTGGACATATCAAGGCTAAAGTAGAGCCCCACAAAAAAATCACACGCAAACAGCAAGTTGCAAACCCCAACACTCCTAATGAAGCAGTGCCCACCCTAAACTATCAAAGTAAAACAGAAATCAAGGCACATGAACCCATCTCACCAAGAACTACGCCCTACAAAAAGGTGCTAAAACTTAAAGGGCCAATAAAGGGATGGACAATAAAACCCTCATCAAAAAACTTAAAGAGAATGGGACAGACGTAACTAAGGCTTATAGACTAAGAAACTACAACGGGCAGGAAACCAGCACAGCAGTAATATAAACTAAAAACCCCATACCAAACCTGATCAGATTGGGACCTTATGGTGTACATCATCGCTTAGAACCTTACATAAATAAATCCCGGTTCTGCAGCAAATGCCAGCATTGGGGTCACTGCTCACTGAAATGTTGATAGAAACAAATATGTGGACATTGCAGAGGACAACTTAAGGCACCATGCTTAAAAATTAACCCCAAATGCGCACACTGCCTAGGAACACACCATCCAAAATCACCTGGCTGCCCAAAAAAGAACAAAAAATAATTGAACTAATGAATACCAAGCAACTCACTTATTTTGAAGCAAAGAAACTAATCAATAAATCAGCCATAATAACTAATCTTTCAGAAAAACAGAATACAGAAAAACCAGCAAATATAACAATCCCAAACAAACATCATGAACCAAACACCATAAACAAAACTCTAAATTCCAAAGCCAAACAAAAAACATAGAGAAAACACACACAAGGTAGGAAACAATCAAATAGCTACCAAACAAGATAAAACCAAAGATAACGAAAAGCCAAAAAGCACGTTAGGTAAAAAAGAAGAAATCTACCCCCCAGGTAAGAACGTAACAACAAACCCCACAATTACCAAACTAGTTCAAGAACTTGTATGGGAAACCATTAACCACACCATTGTATGGGAAACCATTAACCACACCATCATAAACCCACAAGCTATAGAGATACTACCGGAAAAAATTTGTCAAATAATAATAAACACATTAACTCAACAAAGAACATAAACCAATCCCATCAACTGCTAGGAATAAAATATAAATGACCATTTAAAACCATGAATAAGACAACTAATCAAAATTTTATATAATGGCAATGGAATTGTAGAGGAATTCAAAGCAACATCCATGAACTGAAAAAAAAAAAATCAAAGAGGAAATTCCAAAGCCTGATATCATCTGCATTCAGGAAACTCTACTCACTGAAAAAACTAAACACATGCCTACGATCCCAGGATACTCACCAGGCTTTTTCCAAAATCGCGCTCATGGAAAAAGGGGCGGTGGACTAGCAATCTTTGTAACGGAAAACTTACCTAACACCACCCCAATTACCATAACATCGACACCAGGTATTAATGAAATCATAGAAATCCAATCCTTAGTCGTAAACACGGGACCCAATACCATCCAAATCTTTAATATATATGACCCGGGAGGAGATAACAATCCACCTAACCTTGGGGGAATGGTGAGTGCAAAACAGGTCACAAAGAAAAACAAAAAGCACTCAATAAGTTTAAACATACAGGAAACTCTGTAGACTTTACTCACTACAAAGAAAAGGAAACAACCCTCAAACAAATAATCAAAACGGCAAAAGAAAAATCATGGCAGCAATTCTGTTCAAAACTCAACATTAAATCAAACTCTAAATAGGTGTGGGACAAAATAAAAGCAATTAGGGGTAAAACAGTAAGCAATACGCCCAAAATTTCAGGAGCCAACACAAATAAGGATAAAGCAAATAAACTAGCCAGCCATTTCTCGGAAATCAGCAGTGACAAAAACCAAACCAATAATTGCCAACAACACCGCACAAAAGTAGAAAAAAAACCCTAAAACACCTATTCCAAGACCTCGGAGCAAAAACATCCAACCTAAATAGTGAAATCACGCTCTAGGAATTGGAAATATCATTAGGATCCGAAAAAGAAACATCACCAGGAGAAGATCAGATAGGATACATAATATATAAAAACATCCCTGGAAACATAACAGCAACCATCCTAAGGCTATTAAATAAGATCTGGTGTGAAGGCAAGCTACCTGATAAATGGAAACACGCCATAATAATTCCGATCCCTAGTCCTGGAAAAGACCCTAATAACATCAACTCCTACAGACCTATCTCCCTCACAAACAATATATGTAAAATCATGGAAACAATCATTACTAACCGGCTTAAATACCATATGTAAAGCAATAACTTACTCTCAGAAAATCAATGTGGATTTAGAAATAAGAGATCAACCACAGACCAACTCATCCGCTTAGAAGCTGCAATCAAAATGGCATTCAATATCCAAAGAAAATCGAACAGACGCCATATAGCTGTCTTCCTTGACCTGGAAAAGGCATTTGATCTTGTGTGGACAAAAGGATTAATAGCGAAATTAAACAACTTTGGAATAACAGGACGTATGTTCAACTTTATAGAAAACTTTTTGACAAATGCAAAATTATCACAAGAGTGGGAGACATTTGTTCTGAAACGCACACCCTAGACAATGGCACACCTCAAGGGAGCGTGATCAGTCCCACACTCTTCAACCTCATGATAAACAACTTAGACTCCAACCTAACTTATAAATAAAGTCGACATTTCACAATTCTCAGATGACAGCGGAATCTGGAGAGCAGGAAACCACTCTAGTCAACAAGTAATTAATGACATTCAACATAGCTTAGATAATATAGGGACATGGGCTGATAAATGGGGCTTCAAAATTTCCCACGATAAAACAATAGCTGTCTTATTCACTCCAAAATTAAGAACCAAATTACCTTACTCCAAATTATTTATACAGAATACAAATATCAAATTTGTTAAAGTAGCGAGATTCCTAGGTATGTATTACGACGAACACCTAAATTGGGATCAACATATCAACAATCTAATAAACAGCTGTAGCAAAGACCTAAACCTAATGCGAAACTTTAAAGGAACAATCTGGGGGTCCAACCAGGAAACATTACTTACCATATATAGGGCACTGATAAGATCGAAACTGGACTATGGATGTCAGATTTACAACTCGGCAAAACCTAAACATCTAAAAAATCTGAACACGATCCAACGTAAAGCGTTGATTATCTGTACAGGCACTCTCCCGTCCACATCATTAGCTGAACTACAAGTACTTACAGGGAAACTTCCACTTCAACTAAAAAGACATGAACTATTGCTGAGATACGCTGCTAGGTTAAAAACTCACCTAGAAACACACCCGACTAGGAAAACCACACTAAAATGCTACCAAGCCTTTAGCAGAAAACTAGTTCCTCATACACCAGGAGGAAAACTGATCCATCAACTGACGGGACTACTCCCGATAACAAATTTTCAGGCGGAACCCACTGAGTTCCCTGACCAAACCCCATGGACATCCTCAAAACCATTAATTAACACACAAGCAACAAAGTTTTGAAACAAACTTGAAGAAGAGCATATGCTAAAAACAAATATAACAGTTGAGATCCTCACATCCTACTCCGGTTCGTAGAAGTCTACACAGATAACTCCAAAACATCTGAACCACCCAGAACGGCGGCGGCAGTGGTTATCCCAGAACACAATATTCAGTTGGGAACCTGATTACCTGACCACTGCTCATTTTTTACGGCAGAACTCTGGGCAATAATGGAAGCATTAAAATGGATTATAGACAACAAAATTAAAAAAGTCCGTAATCATCAGTGACTCTCTCAGCGTAATAACACCCACACAATCAAATAACTCCAAATCAAGAGATAACTTCCTAAACAGAACAAACTTATTCCTAAAAGAGCTACGCCACAAACAACAACATATGAAACTTATGTGGATCCCATCTCACATAGGAATTATAGGAAATGAAGTGGCTGACAAGATAGCAAAACATAAATTAAGTGACCTAAAACCCATAACCATAAGCTACAGTGTCAGCGAAATACAAGGCATTATTAAGACCTATATCAACAACAAATGGCAGGAACAGAGGACTAATAGCACTAAAGGACGCACATTTTATACCATTCAAAATGTGGTCGGTCAAAATGTACAAACCCCAGAAGTAAACAGCCCTGATCAAACAATTATAAACATAATAATAACGCGCAAAATGAAATTAGCAAGCAGTTTTGGTGGACACATATGCCCCAACCGTCCAACATTAACTGCTACCACTGCCAAGTTCCTGAAGATCTAAACCATGTACTGAACATCTGCCACAAATATAAGGAAGAAAGAACTAAATTCATAAACGAACAGAAAAAGATTGGATCACCGGGGGTGATCCCTGTCTTCCTAAAACATAACCCAAACATCAACACCTCTATCAAAACATCATTAACTTTACACATAAAGCGGGACTCACTAATACAATATAAAAATACAAGTAGTTTTAAAAATAGATGGGAGAAAACTGATAATCAATGCAGAGGGTGCGAGGTGGGTGGGGGCTTCGGTTTACGGCCCACATAGGGTTATGTACCAGCCTAAGCGCGGGCTGGAGCCCCTACCTCATCTCAAGCTTCATGAAAAAACCTAAAACCTAAAAACTAGATACACAATCAATCCACAAACCCTGCCAGACATAACAAACCTAATTAAAAATTATAATCAAGAAAAGCTGATACACCATATAACTGAACCAGGGGGTGCGAGATGGCGTGGGGGCTTCGGTTTGCGACCCACATAGGGGTATTATCAGCCTAAGCGCGGGCTGGAGTCCCTACCTCATCTCAAATCTCATGGTACAACAACCTAGAATTATAAATCAATAAACCAAACTTATAATGCAAATGGCATAAAACAATGGATAGGCGTCTTTGGATGTCAAGGACACGATCAATTCGACAAAGGAGCCTTGTCCTCTCCAAAATCAACGCCACGCATAAATGAGATAAATTAAAAGCTAAAAGCCGTAGACTTGACTAAACCACCACCAAAATCAAACTCTTTAAAAAAAATAAAAAATAAAAAAAAATAAAAAAATAAAAAAATGCCTTCTGTCTCTATTTCTAATTTTCTAATTCTCCACTTTTTCTCATACTGTACAGCCATTAATGATAATACCATATAATCCTTAAACACCCTGGAATGCCTAATCTAACATGCTCTAATCCTACCTTAACACCAGAATTCTTACCAACTCCACCCTAATATACTACCACTACTCACAATGACAGCTCAAAGAAACCATATAAATAACATCTCAAATAAGCCCCAAATTAGCCAACAATAAGGTTGTCAAAAGCCCAAGACCATCAGGTCCTGCCGCACAAGGTGGCAATAACAAAATGCGTAGAGAAATCTTGGACCCCAAACTACCTCTTATAAGGTGGACCTAACAACTAGGACCATCAGGGCCAGCTCCATAAGCGGCAAATGAACACTTAACACTAGGGAACAATAAGGACCCATAAAATTAACAACGTATAAGGTGGTCTAACATCCAGGATCATCAGGGCCAGCCACACAAAGTGGCAAATATAGGAAACAGCTGTCATCAAAAGCATACCTCTCTAACCCAACAAATACATAAAAACAGCACAGAGGTTACCATTCAAATTGAGCAAGCAAGTATTTAGGCCAAAACGGAGCATCGACCTGTGGACCGGCACCAACCTGACCTCCTTTTCTCCCCGCCACCTCCAAATTAAACATCGTTCAGTGCGCGCATTAATCCAATTTTCACTGAAAAAAAAGTAATTACCAATAAATGAGTGTGTGCTGGGTCAAATCGCACTCATTTACTCTTACAATATCCATCATATACAGACTAGATACATGAGTGCGTGAAGGGTCTACTCCCACTCATGAGAGCCAAATTACAGGTTGTTAAGGTGTTAATAGTACCACAATCTGCCAGCTATAATTAAACATCACTCTGTGAGCGAAGACATACGTGGGGAAAGTGGCACTGATTCCTTCCCTCGCGAACAATTAAACAGCCTGCTGTGCAGGCATTCAACCGTAGCACATGCCCGTATGGGTGAAAGCGACGTAAATTAAAAAGTCATTCGCTTCACCTGTTCTCGTCATAAGATGTGGACTAACTTTGAATCGCCTACCCCACTATCGCCCATGCTGTTCAACCCGGGCTACACCATGTATGTCAGATCATCACGGGCTTATCACCCAGATGATTGATACAGCCCTTTGGAAATGAAGAATCTATGTCGAGAAGCAAGGATGTCTGAAGAGAGTCTTAATCTGCGGCCCTGATGTCAGACGAAGTTTGAGGAAGAGAAGAAGATCCGTGAGATGCCTTCTATGTTAACTGAATGGTGTTAACAAAACATCAAAGGCCCTGTTCAGGGCCACTCCATTGCCTCGAAAAGATTTTTACTTTCTTACCTAAAATGTTTTAGTCGATGTTTTGGTGCAGGACCGGACCTAGGATGTGTGGGGCCCAAGGCATCATGCAGGGCCCAAGGCAGCAAGCGATGAGCGCGGGGCCCCATGCCAAAAAAATGCATTCCGGAGAAACGCGGTTCCTAAGGCGGTTGCTTCGTTCGCCTTGCCCTAGGGCCGGGCCTGTTTTGGTGTGATAGATTAAAGTTCATCAATCTATGTTTGTGTTTTTTGTGTGAACGCTACAGGTCAACCCGTACTGTTGGTCAGTACTGCGCGGAAGTTCCTTCCCGCCCCGCCAGGCGATGGTTGTGTTTTTTTGTATCAACGGTACGGGTTCCCTCCCCACCAGTCATTATAGCTTTTTCGTTCCTGCCGTTACTAATTCGCCCCTCGGATGCTGGAGGTCGAGGGTTCGAACCTCGGCCGGGTCATACCAAAGACTTTAAAAAATGTCACTAGCAGCTGCCTCGCGTGGCGCTCAGCATTAAGATGTTAGTGTTAGGACTGGTCGGCCTGGTGTCAGGATAATGTGACTGGGTGGGACATCATGCCACATGTTTGCGGCATGATGCCCCAGTGCTAGACTTCACTATAAGCTGTCACACTGCAGACATCGTAATGATATGACGAAAAATTGTTAAAGCTACGTTAAAAACCTAAATCACACACACACACACACACACACACACACACACACACACACACACTATTTCGCCCGAATGAGGTCAGCCATTTGCAACATTGTTGCCAATGCCCAGCACCGTGACATCACTCCTGTTCCATTTTCTCTTGTCGCTAAACAGTCCCAATATATTTTGTCGCTATACATTCCCAATATTCTCCATGTAAAATTCCCCTTGTTGCCATAGTACAACCCCCCAAATTTAACATAGAAGTCAATGTGTTGCTATAGTATCCCACATTACTACTTACCTCACATCTAACATCATAATCATTTTAATAAATTGTTTGCGATGACACTTATGATAGTGACTGCTCTTGGTGAGGTGGTTTTGTATTTGTGATTGAAAGGCTCCATGCACTGTTTACTGCTGGTTGAAAGACTGGATTTGACTTGCAAAGTAATTTGGTGAGAATGGTTCATACCCAGTAGATGACCTGGACCATATCGAACAAGTTGTGGCCAATATTCACAAATGGATGGTGGTGGTCCATATCTAGCGTTAAATATGCAGTCTCATAGGAGTATGTGCATTTTCAAAGCACCAATCACATACTGTCATTCACTGATCAATTTCACCATCCTGGTTATGATTAAATCTCATAGCCTACTGTATTTATTAGTCACATGATATAGATTCACTATTGATCGACTGTCAGCCATACCAAGACAAGCCTTTTGACAGGATATTGAGGAGTTGTTATTTCCGTATTACGTTTTGAATAAATACGACTAGTTCCATTACCAGTCTGATAATATACAGTTAGTGGAAAATACTGATATTGAAGAGTTTGTATTAATGCAGTTGCACTATGTTCACTTACCAGTGTGTACATATGTGGCACCACACATATTTTGGAGACCCAGTATGTACCATGTATCTATTAAACAATATCCCTAATTTCATTTCTAATAAGTGCCTGTGTTTAATGGATGATTTGATACAAAATCATTCAGAGTATTTGGACTTATCCCTAATGTATTCATCATTTGCGCTGCAGATAATCTTTACTACCATGGGCATATGGCAGCAATGGGAGTAGTTTTCATAAAATTTAGCACATGGTTGCTGTTCGAATAGTCTCTTATGTTTCCACTTTTAAAAGATATGAAATACAGTATTATTATTAATAGAAGAAATAAATATGTATATTTGGGTCTAGATTTTGGAATTTCCTAAGTGAATTATACAGCAACCAGGTTTTTGTTTTGTAAACATCAGGATCATTCTAGAAGGTTATTTTCCGTTAGATAATATTTTTTGTTTTTAGAAAATGCTAATTGTGACCTAAGATCAAGTAGAGAACTATATAATCTTGTAACTGTGAGGACTTGGTCATTCGTTTTCTCTTTCAAATTGTATCATACGTTGTGTCTAGTATTTCAGTTTTTGGCTGGAATCTATTTTGTTCAAATTACTGAATTCAAGTGATTGTTTTCTCAGGAAATATAAAAATGCTCAGATCATATTCTTGTATAGAGACTATAATGCATAGTGTATTTGAACCTGGAATTATATGTATGTGATTAAAAAAAAAAAAGACTGTTGACACATCAACACTTTATAAGCTATCATATACACGACATTGTCTTCATCTTTTTAGATTTATTCTGGACCTTTACTGAATTTTATTCAGGGCTTTAAATTGCTAGGAAATGTGGCTGTAATTCATGAATTATTTTGGGATTTAATTCGTGATACCGTAAGTTCTTTTTTCTCATTTTTACTTTGTATTCTTGAGAAATAAATTATTTGTTGAATTTTAAAAAGCTTGTTGTCTTCCACTCTTTTCTGTTACTTATTTTAAGATCATAGACTGGTAACAATTAAATATGTACCAGGGATATAAAACAGCTTAGTGTGAAGACACAACAATTGATTAAATATCTCAATTGCAATTATGTACTTTCTGGCCCCCTTAACATCAACTAATTTATCTGGAGCAACTGCAAGGGATTATCCATTATCAAGTTTATATTGTTAAAAATGGGGAAATAGTGCTATTCAGTTTCTGACAGTAACATTGTGTGCTATCTAAAATAAAATAAAGTATGAAATAATTTTGTAAAAATATAATTTCGTACAGCTATTCCAATCTTTACATTCAAAAGAAAACTAGAAGACGTTGAAATTATTTTGTCCCATTATCATTACTGTTCTAATAAGAGTTGTAATTCCAGGCGAGAATATGAGGCTATCCATTTGGTATATATGCAGTCATTTTTTGATCCCCTCCCCCAGTTGCATAGTGTACTTTTTTCTACCCCTCCCAAGTGTGTATGCTTTTGCTTATTCCCCACCCCTTCAAACACTGTCAATTTGTTTGCATTTCAAATCAAATGGGAGTTTCTTTCACACACATTTGCATGGGCGAGTCTCTGTTTTCAAGCAACCGATGTGATCAATCATTGCACTGTTTGATAATCTAATTCCGCACATTGGAGTTACATCTCTTTGATCAAATGCGTACAATAGTTCCTCCTTTTCATTTCTTAAATTTTGTTTTAAACTATTATTCTGTACATTGCAAATATTGCATGCAGACAACAGTTTTGACTGTAATGCATCACCGTGGAAATCACAAAAGGGCGCAGGGACTCATCTTGTTGCTTACAATTTACCTATCATTCATAAATGTACAATAATAAAAAATATCAAAACAAAAATACCAGCCAGGACAATTCTCTTCATTCATGCACAACTTGTATGGTCATGATCGCGCCCGCTGGATAAGGAATGACAATGTCAGGGGTCACGTTACTAGGTGAAGTGGGCGATAAAGTCGCCTAAAAAATGAAAACTTTGCCTTTTTCTGTTAGGAAAGCGAAAATACATTTGCCCTGAATTGTTTTAGATGTACATGGAGTAACTGTACATTTTGATATGCTTCCTCACCATAGTCAATAATTCCGGTGCTGTATGTAGGCATCAAACTATCACATAGCTTGTGTTGATTTCAGTTTGCACCGACAAACTCTTCCACATTCACAGGCATGTGTTTTGATAGTTGATTGACCATTGACCCCTACCAAAGTAAGTTATATCAGAGATGTGTTATAAATGTCTCTGTTTATTGCAACTATCACTTACCAATTTCTTCAAAGTTATCTTTTGATGATAAAAACATACAAATTTGTGTTTCAAAAGACATGTAAACATCAATTTGTGTTTTAAGAACAGAGTTGTTGACCTGAAGATTTTAATTGCCGCATATGCATTATTTTCTTCATAAAATCAGATTGAAACCGTAAATGAACCTGTCAGTTGGGTTTAATGGTATACATCTCTTAAGCCAATAAATCAGTCTCTACCTCATGGTGATAATATCGTCCATCAGTATCAACACAGATTGGGGGTGGGTGTGGGGTGATTTATTGGATTATACATCACTGTGTCTGGGAATAACCACTTTGTTAGATTGTCTGATTTCATAAATATTGGGGAAATTTATTAAGGAAAATATTCAACTCAGAAAGCATAGTTTAAATATTATGTTAGTCAATATTTAGCATACATATGCAATTATATAGGGCCCAACATATCGACAATGCTATGTTGTGGAATTCCAGAAGCAGCGTAAGGGCAAAGGTTTTTTTCACTCATTTTTGTGAAATTATGAAAAAAAAAAGCAGCTAAGAAAATACTGTGTAACCAATGCCTGATGTAACTACAGACAAGTAATAAAACCATAAATTTGCAATACTATCAATGGGCTGTTGCATTGAAGCTAGAATGTGAGTGATAACATTAAGAAATCCCCTCTTTCTAAAAGCAAATGCACTCCGATGCTGGCTGTTTCATTTCGGTTGGAAAGAAGGCTCTTAGTTCATTCATATACCGTTTTTAATGCTTGATTGTGCTATCTATGAGTAGTTACGGTAATGTTTCATCGGCAACAAAGAAATTGCAACGAACAAAATGGTATGAAGATACGTGTGAATTTAATCATATACATGTTACAGGTTGTTTTATTTTTCAAACAAATTTACAAATTTTGTTCAACTGCCATTTTATAGTGAACTTTCATAAAGTAAAACAAAGGTAGATGGTTAAGCATCTTTGCTAAGTTGAAATTACACTACTGTAATCTAGTTACTTCTAAAAGTTAAAATTCACTACAATGTTTAGTTTCTACAGTACTCTTAAGTCATGTGGCCAAAATACAATGCATATACGAATATAATAATTTTTATATGAGTACAAAATGTGTTATAATATACATACAATTCGGAAAGCTTATACTTGAAAATAAAATATTGCAATGTTGGCTGATGAGAGGGCAGTCATCCATTCTCATTTAGATGCGTCGGCCGGGAGAACATAATCAATCTCCCCCCACCACCACAGCCTACTTTAAGAAGTCGTCGGGTAGACGTCGCCTAAGGGACACAACTCTTTTTGTATTGGAAACAGGTCTCTGACAAGTTGTCTGCCTTGATCTCTGTAGTCCTATTAACTCCAGTCAACATTGACTACGAGAAATCTGAGTGATAAAGTCGTTTTCTGCCCAAGATTATATACTATATAAATAAAGAGAATCTTCTTACAAAGTTTCCCCCTTTCCACTGTCAGTAAGCAATAATAAATTAAGTAGTGGCCATGTCATACGGATATAGGAAGTTGGCAACATTTTCCCCTGCACATCAGTACCTGCAAGCAAGGATAAAAATCAACCGTACCAGTAAAATACCCAAATGTCAGACCTGATATCAAGTTTGCATCTCCACCACCGTGATGTATTTCTGTGAATATATGTGATTGCTGAATATTCTGTCCATTTCTATATAATTTATTTGAATCTTGCATTAATATGTATAGTATGCTTACAGAGGTTTGGCTCTGTCATACTTTTAATCCAGTTTATTGCATAAGGTGTCTTTAACAAATAAAGCATCAGTAGTGTCTGGGATTGTTGTATTAAAAAGTGAAAGAGAAATAAAGTACCTAATGGTCAAAACCATTGCATCTTATTGTGGATAGTCATTAATTTAGGGAACAGTGACCTATTAATGAGGTTGCGATCTAATACTCTTAACAAGGTTATGCAGCAGTTTTGTTTTTGTTGCTTGTTTTACAATTAGACCAGCATGACCCTTGATGTAGATGCCATTGATGAAACTCTTGTAAAAATTCAACAATTTATCCTACACACAGCATTTGCTTGAAATCCTGCTACATGTATTTCCAACTTTGTAATCACACTACAAATCAAATATTGTGTAACTTTGCAATCACTCAACTAATTATTGTTTTTTAACTATTCAGTAACTTTACTAATTTATGATTTTGTAACTTTGCAATCACTCAGCTAATTAATGTTTTTAACTATTCAGTAACTTTACTAATTTATGATTGTGTAACCATGCAACCACTCTACTAATTAAGGTTTGTGTACCTATGCAATCACTCTAACAATAAATGATTGTGTGATGTCATGGAAAGTAGAATCTGAAAATTAAACCCCTTTGATACTTTATTAATATAAGCCTATATGAAAATTGACAAGTCATGGTAAAGTACTGCCATGAAAAACAAAGTTTATGGGCTATAACTCCTGTAGATGATGGTAAGGAATACTGGAAATCAAACTCATTATTGTTCTAGTTTAATACATGGCTACATGACACATTAGTTGAAATCCAACAATATATAGTACTAATGGTATGTTCCAGATATTATTGAGTTAGAATGATAGGATATTGGGGGATAACTCCTATGAATAATGTAATTAATAATTAGAATTCAAGATCATTCAAGGTCTAAGCAATACAAACTGAATCCTTAATCTGGTTGAAGTCTGTGCATACTTATGTTACAGAATAAACCAAAGTTAGAAAGCATGTCAGCCTAATGTCAGAACTACACTAAATAATGACCCAATATGCTAAAAATCAAATTCACTTAAGATCTTAACGATATAAAACTGCAAAACTGCAACCAGTTTTTTTTTGTTTTTTTTTTTTTAAATCCAGTTATTCAAGGTTAAGATATCTTGTGGAAATTTAAATTGTCGATAGAAGGATGGTCATTTTTTTTTTTTTTTTTTTTTTTTTTTTTTTTTTTTTTTTTTTTTTTTTTTTTTTTTTTTTTATAAATAGCAAAATTAGCATATTTATTGTTTATATCATGTTTACAAATACACATAAATAAACCAAACAAAACTGGTCCAGGTGTGTATCAAACCTGTGAACACTGGATTACAATTTCGTAGCTACCACAGCTCACAAGACATGCAAGAACAAACATATCCACACAAATAACAGACAGATAGCCTGATTATTACAGGGCTCTGCCAACTTGATCGATCAGAACTCAAGGAACTGATTATATTTTTGAATCCCCGAGTTTTGCCAATATTTACTGAACAAATGTTTTCTCCACAAAAATATGTATATATAAAAAAGAAACTAATTTTAAATTCCATAAAAAAATTATAAGCTAAAAATCAAAATTATCTGTATTAAAGACAATACTGGCTGGTGGGGAATTTTATCCTTATTGTTAATGCCTTGAGAAAGAAAAAACTGATACTCATTTGCATAGAAAATCCCTTAAGTTGAAGAGAGACCTGTGGGTTGGCTGCTTTTGCATGTTCTTGAGATAAACATTCAACTCCCATATCTTTGAGTCAATAGTGTCTTGAATTTACCATTAAAGAACAAACAGCCAGTAAGTTGAAAAAACATGTACTTGTTCTGCCTTATTTGACCCTACCCATGAACCCAAAAAATTTAAATCTAATGTAAACATATGCTTATGAACCCTGCAATTTAGACTCTGTGAGTATTTTGTCAATTTCTGCAATGGCACTGATGCAGACTTGTACAAATACAACAATTTGGTTTAAGCAGATGAATATCTCACAGTAAAGCTACTGTGGATAATGTTGGTACATATATTTGCTTCAGTAAATGCACATGCATCATTTACAGATACTACACTCTTGTTTCAAATAATTGAAATAATTAAATCTCACATGGAAAATAATTATTTTACATGTGATTTATATATTGACTGGTTATATGATCATACTTTATAAGATTTACCTTTAAAATATGAACTGTATTCCATACCAGATTCTTTCTACCAGGCAACCTTCAGGACAGTGTTGCATGGTTGTTGAGGCTCAAAACATATTTTCTGGTCCCAAAGGAGAGAGCTAGTATGTGTGACCATAAATGCAATGTTTTACAATGAAAATATTTTATCTAATTATTCAAGTTAGTAGACTCTGATTGTAAACTGTACTTAAATAAACCCCTTTGAAAATGACTGTAAATATATCAACCCATAGAAATTGATTGTAATTTCTATTTAAATAAGCCAACTGAAAACGACGGGAAATTCTACTTCAAAAGGGCTGTTCTCTTGAAACATACAGGGACTCAGGAATGCCAGTTTTAAAAACATATGCCAGAGTAGTTTGGTTTTAAAATTGCTTCTCTCCCCAGTTCTTTATTCAATAAAAACGTCATTATAGGTTATTGAAATAACTGGCTTTGAAGGCATGCCTGAATGTGCAAGCTAAACATAATCAAAACTTCCACTTCACAAATCCAGTCATCAAATTTGTATTTTATTTTATGCTTGCTGTATTTCAGGGAAGAGTACTGCCACTGATCAAGGGTATCTCGGTTTCAGTCACTTGCATAGCAAATACATTCAGTGATTACACATAGATTTTTATAATTGAATATGTGTGTTATGAGGAGATAATTTATATAATTGAATAGGTGTGATATGAGGAGATAATTATGTTCATCCAATGATCACACAGTCTTTGCTAGTAAAAAGCGTGGTATGTGAAGAGAAAATAGGTTCATTCAATGACCATACACGATTAATAAGGAATGGGCGATATGTGGTGAGAAAAGGTCACAAATGATCACCCAAACACAGTTTTATAGCTGAAACGTATCCCGACATCAAGGCAAACTCTTTTACATTTATACAGCTGGAAAATGCAAACAAATCTTAAAGAACAGGAACTAAATGTCACATACATAAATATTTCAAACTCATTGAAATGGATCCTAGATGAAATATTAGAAGTGATGAAATTGTTATTTTAGAATGATACGAAAAATTGAAGTTCTAATTGAAATACTGAAATTACAGTATCAGCTATGTTTATCTTACAATTATTTAACTAGTGCAATTGTTAATGCGATAAAAATAATTACTAAGTAAATTACAGAAGTAACTAAAATAAATTGAAGTAGACACCAATGTCTTGCAATATTGACTCTAAAAACCTGGCTGTTACCTGCTGCTGTACATACAAAACGAATTTGGGCTTCGGATGGTCTCTTGCCTGCTAGCTGGTGCACCTGCTTTCTGGCTACCGATTCGAAATTTCCAGGGCCTCAAATACCGTATAGTTGGAAATTTGCTGGAAAATTTGAAAGTTGAAACGTGTTGGATGTTGGAGAAGTTGGAAAATTGTTGAAAACCCAACGTGTCTTGAAACTTCAGATCTATGCAAAAATAATTATTCTTTCCAACTAAAAATACATTTAATGAAATTATCATCAGGAAACATAATTTATTGATAATTTATCCAAAATCCAATGCTAAACCGCAATTTGGTGACTCATATCGCCCTCTGTACGGTAAAACTATACTGGACCTATCATGCGCATGCTCAGTGAGCTATCAACAGCAATGGTAGCGATCAACGAAAGTTACTCTCTGTGATGGATCAAATGAAGTCCGGTATTTTCTATAAGAATCGATGACATCTATTAAGTACCATCTCACATAATCAAATACGGTCTTCGCAATGGCCCTTTATCTTTCAAATTTCTTCTTATCGTGTCAGATTTGCAAATGCTTCGTTCGAATCGTTAGTAGGTCAGACTTGCATATACACATTAGATGAACCGTAATCCGGTTACTATAAACACCGAAATAAGCTGAAAAACCGAAATACACAGAAATACACTTGTATTTACATATTCTCGGTGTATATATCGGTGTAAACATAGGAGTTATGATTTGTTATCATAGAGCAAAATAAAATATGATTGGAGCGATTTTGATACGAATTATTTCCTTTTTTTCCTAGTTAAAGCAACTCGTCAAACGGTCGTACTTTATCAACAGGTATCAAACGGCTGATCGTTTAGGAAGTGGTATGACAAAGACTGTTCGTTCCGGAATGGAGGTAATCTCCAGAACGGACGGTGCAAGTTAATTTAATTCATATTGTTTTAAGTCGTTTAATTGATGTTCTAATTGACTGCACACATCTTTATTGTCCTCCCTTTGGTCCTACTTCTTATGTAAATTAAGAAAACAGTCGTTTTTGAGTTGCTGAATTCGGAATGAACAGTGAAAGTCGGTGTAATAAAGTTTTGAAGTCGCTTATCTCATTTTCGATTTGACTGCATTCATTTTCAACGAAACATTCGGCACAAATAGACTCTAATCAAAATATTGATTTAAACCGTGGTAGGTGCATGTTGGCATGTAAGTCCTATTCCTGAAAGGACCACATTTGCTGTAAGAATCTATACACGCTCATTATTTAAACAATGTGTTAAATGATATGGAAAATGAATTAATAGACATTACAATTTCATTTGTTAAAAGTATAGATTGAAACTGATAATAAAACTTGGTGGATCTGTTTTGCATACCGGTAAGTCCTTTTCGCAAAAAGGATACCATTTGCTGAGAGGATCTTTTTGGAAATACTTTATATAAAAAAAAAGAATATATTATATGTCATGTATAACGAATCACTACACAATATCATTTAATTCGTCAAATATAAGTATCAATTGAAACTGAAAAACAAAGTCACAGTAGTCGGTAAATATATATTTTTTTAATGAGCTTTTCCTAACTTTTCGCAATATTTGTGTAATTTTTCATAACATTTGTAAATTTTTGTTACTTTTCATAACTTTTCGCATTTTAGTCATACCATACAGATAAATAGATATCTTGATGAATGACATTGTTTGTCATTATTATTCTACAAGTAAATATTTTATATGATTCCAAGATTTTAATTAGAGTCTATTTGTGCCAAATTTTTCATTGAAATGAATGTACACGTTTGCGACACATTTATAATTTTCATGTATCTCTCTAAGTATCTGTCTATATATTCTGTCCAATCGATACATTATTAATATTATATTATTTTGAATTCATTGACCTATGCAGTTCAAAGCCTACTTCAGCTCATGCTATGTACGAAATCCCCATTTGTAATTGCAATTGACAAAGATTCTTAAAATCAATGATTTGGTATATTCATTAAAATCCTGTGAAATATTACACCAGCCGTAAGTGTTCGTTGATACCAGTCACGTCCTGCACACGTTCTATGAAGATCAACAATGTCAAGCACATTGAAGAAACTGCACCCGTCTGCAAAGTCCGAAGGTAAACTTCTCATCACCTACGGGATTTTTCTTCAAGAATCAGGGTGCATGTCAAGCAGTGGAGAGAAATATGCAGTTTTCTGTGGAAATTTTAACAATGTATCATCCAGCAATTATAAGGGATCTTGTACCAATGTCAAGTAGGTGGTGATGGTAACTGTTTATACAGAGCAGTTTCAAGAGCACTCACTGGTTCAGAAAACTTTCACTTGAAAAAGAACAGTATGCACACAAAGAGGGTCACATGGCTAATGAAGGAGGGTCTTTCAAGTAGTTTTTTACTGGTTGAATACATAGGGAAATTTCCTGGTTTAACGCCACATGGAAACTTGCGACAAGCGACAGAATATTTGCGGATGCCTATGTTTTCGATGACATTACAGAAATGACTGAAAAAATGAAACCGCATGAAATATTAAATAAACTGTCTTCAAAATATGATGAACTGTCCTAACCGAAAGGACTTCAACAAATTTATGATTTAAAAAAAAAAAAAAAAATAAATAACAAATCAAAGACAGAAGAGCTCCAGGACACTCCAACAATATTGTTGACCAAATCAGACATATCGAAAATTTGATAACTGAAAATAACTCGTTTGTACGATCAGTTATCAGGACCAGCGGTAAACCCCCTTGTGTAATTTTGTACACAGACAAACAAATAACGGACATTAAGAATCTTTGTTGCTCTGGGCAGACTATGTTTGTCTTTGACAAGACTTTTATTTTTGGGGAAGACGGACTAGTTGAAAAGAGTGAAGACAACAAGCTTTGTATATTTTAACAAAATAATTTATTCCCCTAGAAAAAAATGTAATAATTGGAAAATAGGACTTACGGTTTGTGAATATAATCCAGAATTTAATCCTATGAATGAAAAGTACAAGTCCTGTCACTAAATAGTTCTATTAGAATCCAAGTTCGAATCTCGACGTTCCGATATGGAAGGCGATGACGTCAGATGTGGTTGTTGTACAAATAGCAACAATTCCTCAATTGAATCACAGTTTGTGTTTCCGAATAATTCCAGAATAAATTTCCACTGAATTTCTTTCTCCCAGAATTTATAAAACAGTACACTCGTTTGGTTTTCTAGAGAATAAATTATTAAATTCCTAAAACAAATGAACTTCAAAAACAATCTGGTTTCAACAACAAAATACATATCCGGCTTTCAAGGTTTCAGAATACAACTGACTGACGAGCGCTCAGAAAGGGTTATTATATCCAACAAATTATCATCCCGTTCTCGCGAGATAGATTACGTGGTCTCTTAACACTGGAACAACGCAATAGCAAAAATGGAATTTGTCACGTAGAAAGAACCCTCATCTGCTATCACTCTGAAATAAATTTAAAAATAAAACATTGTTTATTCAGACTAAATGAAATGACCTTGGCAATAGCCAATTGTTTTCGCGTAGCGCTTACACTACCGCGGACCATGGTGAACTAAAAATATTATTCATGTAACACGTTTTACGTCTTTGATAAACAACATTACTAGAAAATTTTTAAATCACTGAAAAAGAGTTTTGAATCCCGTGAAAATAATCATTACAACAAAATGTAATGAAACAAAAATAAAATAAAAAGAATTTTAAAACTAACACTCAAGCAATTTAATTACATATATGTAACAGTATTACTACGATTTTCAGGTGATCGCATCTGTCAAATCAAGTACGACCTAGGGATGCCATTGCATGAATTTAGCTATAACGACGAAAAAAGTAAATAATTCGTATCAAAATTGCTCCAATCATATTTTATTTTGCACTGTAATACTATTCAAACAAAAACAAATCATAATTCCTGTGTGTACACCGATATATACACCGAGAACATGTAAATACAAGTGTATTTCGATGTATTTCAGTTTTTGAGTGTATTTCGGTGTTTATAGTAACCCACCGTAATCAGCTAATGGTTCCAGCAAAAAATTATATGTTTAACTGTAACTAATTTTCATTCTGTTTGAAAAATGTACCTGGTGGAAAACAAGAACCAGTTGTGCAGTTTATTAATTCTGGTGATCTTGTATGTTGTTGATTATAGTGTTTCACTAACTTTCAACAGGTTTGAAACAAGTACTTGTTCCATACTGTAGATGAATAATGTCAATATTAGGTCGCGGTTTGCTGAAACAGGTGACAAACCTCATTAACAGGCACCTGTTCCCTTCAATATATGACTAACCTCACTATTAGGTATGTGTTCCTTAATATAGATGACTAATATGTGTCAAAGATAAATCATTATATCTCACATATTTTCAGGTGTTGTATCAGAAATATATTAGTCGTTTCATAACATACCTCTCAACTCTCCTAGCAGGAGAAAAAAGTCCGATTTTTGGGTTCGTCACACGTCTTTCTCCCGACTTTTGCAGAGAACTCTGATTATTAAAATTTTCTTCAGTAATTAGAATGTTAAACATTATTCAAGTCAGTGTATTAATGTTTTATAACTTTGCAGTAATACTAAAATCAGAAAGTAAACCAGAACTAATAATAAACCACAACACTAACATTGTCAGCATTCCCCACCAAAGAAACTTACATGAGCGAACACCTGGCATTACTGTACCATATATACAAACATTAATTACCATCATTAAATTAAATGAATGAATGGAGAAGCATACCATGCAGCTTATGTACCCCACCAAAAAGTTATTCAGAATCAATGTTATTTAGTAAATAATGTAAAATGCCTTTCGAGTTGAGAATAGCAAAGGGATATTAAACGTGAGAACCTATGGTGCCACATGTATGGTACATGTAACTTGCTAGTTACAACAAAATACGGCATTGTTTATTTGCCAATCAATTGCAGGTGCTTACATAACACACACTGCATAACATGATTTCTTCAGGTCGTAGAGCCAGTCCTTTTCACAAGTTAGTTGCAGTAATTAGGATTAACTGTTAATTAGTCACGCTGGCTTTCTTGCTTGTTTGCTTAAGACTGACTTGTAGCTATTGTGCAGTTTGGTGACAGCTAACAAAATATGAAAAGAGGGCATGGTCCTGGGATAAAAATAAGAAACGTCAAAGGGAGAAGCAGTGCGTCCTTTGAGAATTTCATGCATATTGGACCCAGAAGGTCAGTCAATATTGAGTGAAAACAAGGCTTAAAAAATGCTGCAAAAAATTCCTAATTTTAGGTTTCAATCTCCCTATTTTTTCATTCAGTCTCCCTACTTGGCTTTTGAAAAGTTCACAGGTATGTCATATACTTTGAGATTTAAATCTTTCTTAATGATTCATTATTTGGTTTTGGGGTGGAAAACCCTGAATTTCCTTTATCCATGTTTCGTGTTTGTATGGTTGTTGGCAAAGATGTAATTAAATGACTATATAGTTTAGAGCAACAGAAGGTATTCAATTAGAATAGAAGTTAATTTGTGTTTCAATTGTGATGCACTTATTAATATAATCTTTACAACTAAAACCATGCAAAACTGATTAACTTTCTTAAACAGAATATTGATGGCTTTGATTGGAGAAATGCAAGCAAGGATGGTGCAGACTTAAGGTAAGATGTCAAATTAACTTAGCTTTTCACTGATCTTGAAGTTGAATTTAACATATGAGGTCATTAGTTCATCCAAGGTTCAGTATTTTGTGTTCATATTTTGTAGATTTGTTATAACACATTATTGTTGTCTACCATGAATTGTTAATGCCATGCTTTGGAACCCATAACAGAGGTATATTGGGATCCACCCACTGCCAACAACTTTTAATTTGTCTTTTATTGTGTGTACACCTTTAAAATGAAATTTTAAAAAATGTACAAAAATTGTATACAATTTAATATTGTCCTGCCATTGGAACCATGTGTGACAAGGAATCAGGTTTTCAGTAATAAAAGTGAAAGTGGTAGCCTCGTAGACCTGGGGATTCTGTGTTACATCCATTGATACTAGCCTTAGTGACCTGGGGGATCTGTGTTACAGCCATTGCTACTAGTCTTAGTTAAATGGGCCTTCTGTGCTACATCCATTGCTACTAGCCTGAGTTAGCTGGACCTTATGTGTTACATCCATTGCTAGTAGCCTTATTGGGCCTTCTGTGTCACATCTATTGCTACTAGCCTTATTAATGCTGGGCCTTCTGTGTTACATCCATTGCTACTAGCGTTAATAATGCTGAGCCTTTTATGTTACATCTATTGTTCCTAGCTTTAGTTGTAATGATAATATTTAGATCGTTTGAGCATAAATACAAATAAAATATGAAATAGATTTACGAATATGTCTCATAGGTCAGTGTTTCCACCAGGGCATGCAATTGCACAGATTCTGGATAAATTCAAATACAAAATTTCTGTCATTATTGAACTGCTCATTTTGATCATGCAAGCACTTGATTTCTAGATTTGGGCTAAATGTCACACCAAAAAAAAACATTTTAAATAAGGGCTTAAACATAAGCCATAAAGTTTTATTGTTAAGGCCTATGATTGGGAAATTAGACACAGTTTATGCATGGCAAAAATCTAGTTTTGGTATTTGTTGTTATCACATGCAATTCAAATTCACATGATTATACCTTTTCATAAGCAATGTATTTGCATATTGATTTAGTTTGACTAACAACATGTTTCAAAATTTTTTGGTGCATACAGATTGTGGAAAATGATTGTAAGCATTTAGTTCAAACTGTTTAGCACATTTTCTTCTACCATAAGCACAGTCCATGTAGCATATGAACACATTAAGTCATTATAAACTATGACACTGCTTCAAGTTTCAGATGTTCATAGTACACCTCTCCCTCTATAACCCGCGCACATCGGGGTCCAAAAACACAGACCGTACTATAAGCGAGGGCGCGAGTTACCGAGGGACCTCCAAAAAACCCACTGGACATCCAGAAAACCGTGTGGTTGGGGTTGGGAGGAGGGGGAACTGGGCTGTTTAATGGATGAATCCTCATTTTAGAATCGAGTCGAGAAAAACGTCAATAAAGTGCTTTTTCTGATGAAGTTGTTCGTTATTATCTATATATCATATTTATTTTCAAAATGTCCAACATCTGAAAGATCGATAACATGATTGCAACTGTTTTCAACAACCAAACACGGTGTACGAAAACATTCGTGTATGACGTCACAGCTTTTAGTTTTGTTGATTAGTCTGGTTCCAGGAGTGTTGTATAATAGTATTTCACGAAGCTAGGAGTCTAGAAAGCAGGGAACCAGACTAACTATTGACACACTACCAAACAAGATTCCTTTTTATCAAAAACACGTAACATTTATTTCGTCAGACAATCGTCTACGTCGAAACTCAATTGTTGTATTTTTCAGTTAGTAAAATATTCATGCCGTGATTTCATTGCAAAAGTAACAATGCAACTTCTTATCATGCTTGATGATATCTCTACGTGCGAATTCAAGAATTCTCTGAAACTCGTTTTTCCCAAAATGGTCCGTATCTATGATAACAGGCTCATTATTTTATGAAGTACTCATTTCGTTTGGCTGCCTTGCTATCTTTAATCACATTGATGATTGAGTAGGTATTTTTTAAGGTAGTTTAATTAGATATGTACACAATAAAATGTATCACAGTGTTCGATTGATCAACTGAAATGAGTTACCCGACATACGACCGGTTGCACTGGTTCTTAAGCATGTAGGATTTGTATGCCTTTTGACTTTTTTCCAATTCCACCTGTTTTATTTGATTCAGAAGACGTAATTACCGTGATAATAGTAAAGGAGGCCCTCTTTTATTTAGTGCAACAATACAACAGATGCTTCCGCTAGTCCGATATCAAAATACGGTTGGTACTTAATTAGGTTCTCAGCGAAACGCTCGCGGACATAGCTGTTACGGTAGATTGACACATGTTACGTTTAATTGCAAGAGGACACATTGCATTTATGATGACTACACTTAAAAGGAACTAAAAGATATAACTAGAATACAAATTTCAATTGATAAAAAAAATTATTTAATTGGTATTTATTTATTAAAGTACTGTCTCCACTTGGCGTAAGTGACATTTTCAGTGATCGAAATGTCCTTGAATATTGTTAATTGCGGTTTACTAAGAATGTCGTTTGAAAAGAAAATGTAACAAATTATATGACTTCTTGTTAAACTTATTAAAAGTCCTTATTTCATAATGTTGATTAAATTTCCAGGTCCTATCTACCGTTTCCGACGATAAAACGACCGGTATATCAATTTTCCGTTACCAATTTTGATCGCGATTTTCTTCAAGTTCAACCAATATAGATCAGTTTTTTGGTATTGTCTGGTTTAAAAATTGGGATCCACACCTGACCCCGCATTATAAGCGGGTTCGCGAGTTATCAGGGCGCGAGTTATCGAGGGAGTGGTGTATGTCTTAAATTAAAGTACCTTATTAATGTGAGAACACTCACTGAAATAGAGCAATATAATCAAATGCACCTTGAACTAGTTTTGGTCATTAGAGTGTTTTGATGTATTTAGAAAGGCATGATTATCATCTTGATGTGTATAATTCTGTACCATAGCATAAGTGTTGTCTTTTGCTATGTTCACAAAATAAGGAATCTAATTTTCAAAAGATGTAACTAGTTGCTAACAAGGTAACAAATACCCAGTTTATTAAATTCTTCACTAGAATTCTGACATAATCTAGTGCCATTGTCATAGTACACAATCACTACTTCTGGTAATGGTGATATAAGATTGAAAGTTGTATCTTCAGTCATTACATAAGAGGTAATCGCTGCTGGTATGCCAGTAACGGGTATATTTGGTTGCTTGAATATCTTTGTCAATACAGTCTCTTCTGCTGTGCCAGTAATGGGGGTATATGACTGTATTGATACCTTTGTTGTATTTCACTATTGCAGCTTCTTTGGCAGTGTTGGGAATATTTGTTTCTTAGCTGTGTCTTAAGTGAGTACAAGTATTTATGACGTGCTTTTTTTGTACATGTTGTTCTGCTTTACAAACATAAATTTCTTTTAAAACATAGATATGGTACTGAATCTCATTCATTGCTATGGGTTCCCACTGTCATGGTTGTAAATTACAGGAATTCATTTAAAGGTCCTTGAAAAGTTTGAAATTTGTACAAGTCTTTCAGAGTTTTGAAAAAGTCATGGAATTTGGCTATTTTGCGTTATTCGGTTGCATTTTATGACACAAACATTCTACTGATCTACCTAACTTTGATTTATTAGAATAGGTTCACCTGAAACTTTTGAGTTGGATTACATCCAGGGATCTTACTGCCATTCAAAATCATTGCACTTGCAGCACTAAAAATAGAAGGATGACAATACACAACAAAACTTGTTTTGCAAAGTAAAATGTCTAAAAGTATGAATGCTTTTGTGTTTAATTTATGTTGCAAGTAAGCATTAATAGCCGTACATATATGTTCTAAGGTACTTTTGTTACGTGTAGGCTCGTACAAATGAAACAAAAGAAAAGAGTGAAGTCAACAAGCTTTGTAAAGTTTACAAAAATGATTTATTTCCCTAGAAAATAATGTAAAAATAGACTTACGGTTTGTGAATATAATCCAAAATTTGATCCTAGGATTGAAAAATATAGGTCCTATCACTAAACAGTTCTGATTGAATCCAGTTTCGAATCTCGATGAAATTCCAATATGGAGGCGATGACGTCAGATGAGGTTGCTGTACTAATGGCAACAGATCCTCGATTGAATCACAGTTTATAATGTTTCTTTTTCGAATTCCAGAATACATTTCCACTGAATATCTTTCTCCCAGAACTTTTATAAATATGAAGCACTTGTGTAGTTTTCTAGAGAACGAATTATTAAATTCCAAAAAGTAGATGAACTTCAAAACAATCTGGCAAAAACAATTAAACACCTTGAGCTCTGAGGTGTAAAAAATTACCACTGGACTAATCTACTACCAATTGGCTGCTTTAAGCCTCGATGTTAGATCACATGGTAGCTCACGTGATCGATTACGTGACCACTAATTAGAACATCGCATTAATAAATATGCCATTTATCACGTATGCAAGAATAGCCCTATCTAGGAATCAGATGATCATGCTGTAGAAATAGAAAAGAAATACTGTTTACGATTCCGCTAACGTGGGGCGAAAATGATCTTGGTAATAGCCAGTCATATTCACCCGATGTTTACAAGAACTATGAACCAGGGTGAGCTAAAAATAGTGCTGAATAAATCGTTATAATCTAATCGGGTCAAGCCAATATTTGGAAAAGAGATTCAAATCCAAAGAAAATTATGATTACTGTACAATAAAATGTAATGAAACAAAAAAACAAAAAAATTAAATAAAAAAATTAAAAAATAAAATAAAAAAGAATTTAAAACTAACACACAAACAATTTAATTACATATTCGTAACACTCTTGTAATTGGTAAAAAGGTTTTGGAAAAGCCATATAATTACATATTTTAAAGGTTGCAGAAACCCTGATTGTTTGAAATTTATTTTGTCATTTCTACTAGAATTATTTCAATTAATATTAGTTCCTGGCTAACAAGAACCATTATTAATATCATTCACATTACTAAATATCCAATAATTTGATTCTGATGGACTTGGATGTTTTAGAAATTTACCGGCCTTAAATGTTAGTTTTATATGTCAAGTGAGAATGCTCAAATGTAGGAAAATGACTAGATCTGGCAGTAGTTATCTCCCTTGGATACTTGTTTTACAGATAATCATAATTGATCAGTAGTAAAAATGATTTTAAAAGGTTATCACAAAGACATTTTGTTTTTTCTTTTTTTTTTTCAAATATGAATATAATTTCGCTGGTGACATATGAAGAAAATAAACTTTGGAAAAATACGAAGATTATTTAGAGCAGTATGTATATCATTGTAAAAAGGAAAACGACGACTAATGTTTCTGGATGTTTGTTCTTCCATCAGATCTCATGTAAATTAGTATCACTTGCACCATTAGTACACCACTCCCTCGATAACTCGCGCCCTGATAACTTGCGAACCCGCTTATAACGCGGGGTCAGGCGTGGATCCCATTTTTTAAACCAGAAAATACCCCAAAAATTGATTTCTATTTTTGAACTTGAAGAAAATCGCGATCAAAATTAGTAACGGAAACTTTGCTATATCGCTCGTTTTATCGTCGAAAACGGTAGATAGGACCTGAAATTTTAATCAACATAATGAAATACCAATTTAAAAATAAGTCATACAATATTTTAACATTTCCTTTCCAAACGGTAGTGCACCGCAGTTAACGATATGTGAGGTAATTTTTATCAATGAAAATGTCACTTACGCAGAGTGAAGGCAGTACTTTAATAAATAAATACATACCAATTAAATACATTTTTTTTAATCAATTGAAATTTATGTTCAAGTTCTATTTTTTAGTTCCTTTTAACTGTAATCATCATAAATACAATGTGTTCTCTTGCAACTAAACGTAAAACGTGCCAATCTACCGTAACAGCTATGTCCGCGAGCGTTTCTCTGAGAACCTAATTAGGTGCCGACCGTGTTTTGATAACTGATTTGCGGAAGTATTTGTTGTTTTGTTGCACTGAATTAAAAGCTGGCCTCCTTTGTGTTATCACGTTAACTATGTCTTTTGAATCAAATAAAGGAGCTTAAATAAAAGAAAAGTTAAAAGGCACGAAAATGCTACACATTTTAAATCTAGCGGCCCCGGTCGTATGTCGGGTGAACTCACTTCATTTGATCAATCACTGTTATAAATGTTATTGTGTATGTAACATAAACTACCTTAAATTAGCAGACTCATTGGTAACTGTGATCAAAGATAACCAAGGGAAATGAATACTTCGTAAAATAAAGAGCTTGGTTTCACAGATATGGACCATTGTGGGCAAGCGAGTTTCAGAGAATTTTTGAACTGGCACTTAGAGATATCCTCAAGGATGATAAGAAGTTTCATTATTACTTCCAATGAAATTATGACATCAATACTGTACTAACTGAACAATTTAAAAAAAAAAATGAGATTTGACGTAGACGATTGTCTCACGAAATAAATTTAGCGTTTTTTGAAGAAAAGGAATCTTGTTTGTTGGTGTATCGACAATTAATCTTGTTTCCCGCTCTTTTGACTCCCGATTTGGCAGGATATCATTAAATACCACTCCGGGAACCAGACTCATCAAGAACATAAAAAAAGCAGTGACGTAATACACAGATGTTTTGCGTACACGTGATTGTTGTTGAAACAGTGGAACGATCTTTCACATGTTGGACATTTTGAAAATAAATGTTATTTAAACAGAATAACGAACAACTCTATTAGAAAAAGCGCGTTATTTAAAATTATTATCGACGTGATTGTAAAATGAGCATTCAGTCATTAAACGGCCCAGTTCCCTATCCCCCCTCTGCTGTTTTCTCGATATCTAAGTGATTTTTTTCAACTTTTGGAGGTCCCTCGGTAACTCGCGCCCTCACTTATAGTGATGTCTATGTGGACCCCGTTGTGCACGAGTTATCGAGGGAGAAGTGTATTCTGAATACATGAATAGGTACATTTGTAACCGTTGGAACTTACCTCAGTATTAACATACCTATAATTTGGGTCAATTTACCAGAGTTTATTGTTAAAAAAAAAAAACAAACAAAAACGAACAAAAAACCAACCGTTTGTACCTTGGTGTTCTTACCACTCAATATGATGCTCTGATAACACAAAATCTTGACCTCAATGTTGCTTTGATAATGCGCTGAAAAAAACAAAATGTCAGATGTAGTCTTGAAATTTGCCTTGATGATGTTCTGATCGCACATAATCTTGCCCAGAAAGTTGCCATCCTAATGCAACAAGCACTTTGCAAGTTCAACCACATAGTTTACAATTAATTTCTTTAAAGAAATATATATTTCATTAATATCGAACATTCTTCTTTAAGAAAAATGGATAGCTTTTATTCAGTAAAGCGAGAAAAAATTTCAGCAGTGTTGTGTAATTGCTGCTCAAGCAGTGAGCAAAGTGAGCAGCTCAGCAGCATGTTCCATTTATTACTCAACCATGAGCATTTTCAC
Organism: Megalonaias nervosa; assembly: GCA_016617855.1. Classification (NCBI taxonomy): domain Eukaryota; kingdom Metazoa; phylum Mollusca; class Bivalvia; order Unionida; family Unionidae; genus Megalonaias; species Megalonaias nervosa. Next base: position 40,846 of record JAECUM010006987.1, read on the forward strand.
ACTTAAAAGTGCCCTAACTGTAAAACTGTATCCTGAAATATTCAAGCAACAATATATTTAAGAAATTGACACATCTGCAAAATCAAATAATGAGCTAAAAAGACATGTAATCATTGAAGTTGAAATTAATATACTGGATATGCAAATCTGATAAAACTAATCAAGGATCAGCCACCGAATCTACTTGGAACAAGATTGACTACAATGCCAATATTATGATATAATTGTCTAGCTTTATTTAAGTTAAATTTGCATGAATCTTTGTTGTTATTTTACCTTATAAAGTGAAATATTGTTTCATATTCCACTGCATGTGACTAGTTACTACATATTTTTCTTGCAAATGGAAAAAATTGGTGGTATCGGTATTGTTGTCTGTAGTTCAGTGTAGTTAGATTTAATTTGTTACTTCATTTATTACATTCAACAGACAAGAGTGTTACCAAGAGATTTGGCCTCCATTCATGTGAATCTCAGGCTTGGCAGTGGGTGGATAGATGTGATGGAGACAATTTTTTATTTAGAACCCACTATACATAATTAGAAGTTGTTTTAGTGACTATAATAAGAAAATCTAAATGATGACTAATCTACTAACCACTATTCACTTCTCCCTATTTTCCTACCATGTTGCCCTAGGTAGGCAGAATAGAAATGTCACATCACTCTTGAATCCGATTTTACCATGGACTCCATGTCACTACAACTATCGTATCTATTTAGGAGACATAGCAATAACTAGTGTTACGAATATATAATTTAATTATTTGTGTGTTAATTTTAAATTCTTTTTTATTTTATTTTTGTATCATTACATTTTATTGTAATGATTATTTTCACGGGATCTGATATTTTTGAAAGAGATATTATGTTTATATAAAACGTAGTATGACTCGCATAAGCATGATTTTATCCTGCCATGGTTTGTCGATTGAGTAAACACTACGCGAAAACGATTGGTTATTGTCAAGGTCATTTTCCTGGCCCTTGTGAAATTGCATTGTTTACTGCGCTATTTGATGATGAAATAGTCACACGCTTCATCGTGCGCGCTTGAAATGACGTCTTAGTTCACTTTAAAACTACTCAGATCCCCGTGAAATATTGAGTCGTACAATATATCTTCAAGAAGAAGGATATATTTTTATTAGATGCCTTAAAGAAGTGTATTTTTACATCTTTGGAGCTCGAGATGTTTTATCATAGATGACAGCTTGTTCAGAAGTTTAACTATATTTTAGAATATAATAACTTATTCCCTGGAGAACTGTACAAGTGACAAAGACATTCGATGGAAATTTATTCTAAATTGAAACATTACAAGTTGTGGTTCAGCATGGAACTCTAGACATTTGCTTAAAGACTTTACCTGACGTCATCATCCTCCATTTTGGAACGTTATCAAGATTCAAACCTGGATTCAGTTAAAACTATTTAGTGATAGGACTTGTATTTTTTCAGTACTAGGATAAATGTTTGGATTGTCTTCACAAACTGTAAGTCCTATTTTCTATTTTCACCTTTTCACCATGTTTTCTAGGGAAATAATTTTTTTTTTGTTGAAACTTACAAAGCTTGTTGGTTTCAATCTTTTCTTTTGTTACTTTTGAACAAGCCTATATATAACTAGATTTTCAAGATGGCTGTGACAGCCATCAAACTGTATGTATGACTGCTGCCAGTTTCATTTGGGAGCAACATGACATTATAATTAGCCTTTTAGTAAAGGGCTATTAGATTTAGAAATGTACTGGTGTTGCCAAATCTTCATTTATTCCCACAAAATTGCTGAATGGAGACAACTGAAACTTAACTTACCATAGTAATTTTAAAAGTATGAACCTTTTAGTCCTACAAGAAATTTGCTAGCCTCAGGCTTGTGGACTGCCACTAATTTTAAGCCCTGCTGTCTGTTTATCAATGAGCAGTAGCAATGATTAGAGATGGCAACCATATCAGATATATTGGAGGTCAGATAGACACAGTATTTTAGTTAGAAAAACAAGACATCATAAAACACTTTTAATGAAATCTTTAAGTTGATATAAAAGTCGATTTAGTTTTAGTGGCAATAACAACATTTACAAAATATCCGCAAGTACGGCTATCTTGAAAGATACATTGTTACAGTTTTTATTTAGGACCAACCTTATATCATAAAAGTCTTCTTTTGAAAACATGTTGTCAATATAATATGAATATTCATTCAAGAGAAGTAACAATAACAAGCTTTTCATGATGACCACAATGTCAGCCATCAATTAGTAGGCTAGACATAATAGGAAGCCTTTCAGTGAAAACCTATCAGTAAAAGGTAGTAAATTTTACAGAAGAAAAAAAGTTAAATTGGCATCATATATCAATGTTAACTGTTATGAATAATTTATATTGTGTTCGTGACGTTTGTCATGACTGTGATCGAGGGTTGTGTATGGAGTTTTTAAGTAGAAAGCAAGATGTATACTAGAATTTGAGTTCAACAGATTGCGAAATTTCCATAGAAAATTTTGGTTTTCATGAACAGTCTGCCATGGCATACATCAAGTGGGAATGTATTTGAAGGGCACTTTCTAGAGAATTATTAATTCCCGTTTCATATCAGTATTTTGGAACCTATAAATCAGAAGTTGCAGTTTTGTTCAGATATAATCTGAACTAATTAATTGTTCAAATTATTAATTGGAATTACAAACTGCTCATTGACTTTATGACTTAAACTCTAATTTTGGATTATTGAGAACTATATGAAAGACATTTTGGATGGGGTCATTGTGGTACATGAGGACATTCAAGACTATTGAAATTCATTTGGTAACATTTTTTAATTTTGGACCTGTCATTGGATATTTAGGATTATTTGGGATTTAGTACACAATACTCAAATTGTCTCTTATATTTTTACATTATACCTTAGACAAATACAGACTTTGTCTTTGTGAAGCACACCAGCGTAGTGATACCTACTAATGACACTTGCATTGGTTTCAAACCCCTTTGAACCCTGTTGAATTTTGTATTCAAATTGTACCTACTGCAACGTTGTGTGACAATATTAAAAGACGGGAAATTTTGGGCATGTGGAAATTGGAGTCGTACATGTTATGGTTGTTGAAAACAGCTGGAATAATGTCAGCAATATTTTATATGTTAGACATTTTAAAAATAGAAGGAATTTATACAGAATAAAGAATAACTTCATTAGAAGAAGCGCTTTATTGACAATTATTATCAACATGATTGTAAACTGAGGATTCATTCATCAAACAGCCCAGTCCCCCCCCCCCCCCGCGGTTTTATTGATGTCTTTTAATTTATGGAGGTCCATCGGTAACTCGTGCCCTCGCTTACAGTGCGGTCTATGTTTTTGGACCATGTTGTGCACGAGTTATCGAGGGAGAGGTGTATATAGATGTACTGTGTATAACCACTTGCAAAAATTGTAGATTATTATAGCTGACTGCTGCGTCACTGGGCTGGGCAGATTTGTTTTCATGATGATAACTTAAGTTCTAGTGAACCAATGTCAAGGCAACTTAATGTGCATGTTACCCTAATTAGCTGAAGGAAGAACCATGTCATTTTAGGGACTCATTAGCTCCAAGGTCAGTGTTACAGTTTATTATAAATAGATTTTGCTTATGCATTTAGTTTCCGTAAGCTGTAGGTAACAGAATCCATCAAAAGTTAGTATATTTGATCACCCATAAAGTGTACTGTAAATTATGCAGTCAGTAATTTTAAAGGTAAGGTCATTGCTGCTAAAAGTTAATTTTGTTGTTTTATTTCTGGATGATAACTTTTAGCTCGATATTAACTTTTTTCTAGCTCTGGTTAGATTTTGATGTTTTATTTGAAACTTTTTTAAAATTGGGATACTTTTTTAATGCAAACGTTCACTATCAAAATAAACTTCTAGTTTACCTTTTCAACTTGCAGTTTACTGGTATTTTGTTCCTTTCAGCCCATGGAAGAACCCTGATTTGGAGGCCAATCTCTCAAAGGTCAAAATCATTGTCAGCAAAATAAATTTGGCAAAAATTTAATTTCCACGTATGAACTTCAGAACTACATGATACTCTTGCATGAGAATTTGTACATGTTTTCCCTCTGCCAAGGGTCTTTTTTTCAAGAAGGCTTTGTGGTTAGCGCAGGACAGTATATATTTGTTTTTTTTATCCTTTAGATATGCTGTTATACCTGGAATAATGCCATCTTGGAGATGGTTTGAGTATTGATGAACAATATACCCTCATCATAATAGCAGGTTACTGTGATAATATTTTACACTTTACTTTCTTTGGTTAAATTGTGCTGTTTTTTAAAGTTTATTTTCAAGTAGTACCCAAACTAGAATCGATGATTTATTGCTTCTATCTTTATCATTATCATATGCATACAACAAAAGTTCACTGTAATCTGCATTTTACATTTTACTAGACAAGGTAAAGTTTTTTCATGCTATGAATAATCCGGTCCTATTTCAGATCATACTGTCATACGGTCTTATTTCAGATCATAAGACTTGGTGAGGGGCTGCATCTTGACGAGCACTACACTCTGGTTTGAAGAGTAGGTCATGAACAGGTATTGCAAGAGTGGACTAAATGCATTTCATGTCAAGTTGCTGCTGTAGGACATACACAAGGTGATTGTAGATATATTATCAGTACTTCTAATAGTGGCCATGATAGTGGTCACTCCAAGGTTACTCAAAACCTCTCACTCCCATGCAGTAGAATCTGGATTCTTTGGATGTTGAGTGTTATTAGTTTCTGCAGCAGATTTTATGAACAGTGATTTAAACAAGAAAAATTAAAAACTAATTTAGGGTTTTATCAATTCTTTGTTAACTCTACTTGGATATCATGAAAAGAATGTTCTTTTATTGTTTTACATCTTTGAAGCCATGTCACAGGGGTGAATATTCCATACCAGTAGGTCAAGATCATTTTACTAGTATCAGACCTGTAAACATTTGACTGTAAGTCTTATTAACATGATTCTTAAAATATCGACTTTTAAAATAAATCAACTACTATGGAAAAATAATTGTTGTGGTAAAATCAAAATTTATCTGGGTTTGATTTGCATTCTGGGTTTGTATGAGATTTATTAATTTTTTAAGGAATCACTCTGAATTTACAGAAGTACCTGAGACTGCACATATCCTGATGCAAAATGTATGCATGATTGCTGTTATGGACTTGGGTCAGAAATATTCTGGTTCAGTACTCACGAATGTTATGCCAGTCAATTTTTTAAAGTACTTTTTCCTTTCTCTTATTGATGGTGATATAAGAGTTAGGGTAGGCATTCTTGATATTGATTTAGGGGCAACAGTTTATTCTTTAAAACATAAGTATTATGTTGTGGTTGTATGTGTGTATTGGGGCAACAGTCCACAGCGAGTAATAAGGCGTGAATGCTGAACCAAAGTGAAATATGCAACCTATTGCACATTGTTTTGTTTATAGTCCAGCCAGCCAAAAAGTGCCAGATAACATTATGACACACATTTTGCCAGAAATTCATCTTTGAAGGTATTTTAGATTAAAGTATGAAATATTATGATTTGGACACAGTGCAAAGTTCTGTACTGAGAAACAAATGTATAGCATATATTGGAAAAATACTTGTGACCCAAGTGCTGTTAGTGGTATAGCCATAAAAATTTAAATTGGTATAACAAGTTTATTATTATTGATAGTCACATGAAATTGTATGCGGTATGTATATTGACTGTAACAATATAACAATAACATTAAAAATTTTAAAAATTAATTAAATTAAATGAAAACAATAATTTAACTTTTTCCAAAAATGCACATAGTCATATAGTATTTGTTGAAGATGATACATGTTAATGGCAACATCATTTTATTCCAATACCAAATACAGGTTTTAATGGTGTGTATTTTTCAAACCTCGTCAGAGAAAATATCTTTAAATTATGTGCCTGCACCTAATAGTGATTGTATTCTGTTGACAGGAGATGCAAAATCACATAGGCTATATGGGCTATTGTCATATTAGGACCATGAGACAAATATACTGAAAAGGAAGCACCTCCATGACTAAAATTGATGATAAAGATGAGAAGGCTGAACATTCCAAAGGAGCTGGATGCATCTTATTTATGCCACAATAGTTTGCGTGAATGCAGATCACCTCATCCTGGGGCGCCATTCTATCAACAATACAGCCAGCACTACAGAGGGGCATAGAACTTGTGTTGGACATGGTGAATTTCCAAACTGCATGTCTTGTACACCTACCCACACATATGTAAACATGTATATTAGCATGACATGGCTGGCTTGCTGGTTGTATGGAAGAAATAGTGTGTCCATAGTTTCATTGGTGATATTGATGGATGGATGCATGCATGCATTGATGATTGTGCTGAGTAAGGAAGATAGAAATAGGGTGGTTTCTATTTTACTTGTGACAGCCCTGTCTTGAAGAATTCATTGAATTTTTTAATCAATTAATATTCATTCAGTAGGTCAATTCATATTTTGAATTTTATTAATGATTTATCTATTTTTCTTATTTCATTTCTTTTCTTTATTTATGTCTTCAAATTCTGTGAAAGCTGTCTCCATAGGTCTCATCAGTGGTAGTAGGTAACAATACTGCACATACCTTCAGATTTTGACACAAGAGTTATCCTTTTTGTATTATGTCTTTTACATGGTGGACCGCTCCGATGGTCTAGCGGTTAGAGTGTCCGCCTCCGATTTGGGAGGTCGTGGGATTGAACCCCAGCTGATTCATACCAAAGACATAAAAATGGTACTTACAGCTGTCTCACTAGGCACTCAGCATTTAAGAGGTTAGTGTTAGGGCTGGTCAGCTTGGTGTCAGGATAATGTGCCTGGGTCTGACATTGTGCTACATGTCTGTGGCATGTTGCTCCAGTGATGTATATCACTATAAACTGCCACACTGCAGATATCATAGTGATATGACTGAAACATTGTGAAAACTGATAAAAATCCAAATCACACACACACACACACAAATCTTTTACATTGTGTCTTTGAGAACTGGTATTTTGCACATGGACTAAGATCATCATTTCTAAACCTGTGCATAGGAGTAACCACCCTTGGAACGTCTATCCAGTAGGACTTTGCAGTAGTCAGACTTGCTGTCGCCATGCAGAGTACTTTACCTCAGAGGATGGTGTATCACATTTCCTAGTCATGTCAGGATACATTTCTTAGTCATGTCAGGATACATGTCCTAGCCATGTCAGGATACATTTCCTAGTCATGTCAGGATACATTTTTCAGTTTCTGGACCCCTTTGATACAACTGATGGTAGGTTCAGTATTTGTCCCTTTGCTCCTCTGATCTCATAGTCCTAGGTCTAAAGCATACGTCCCAATTGTTTTGTTTTCAGTGAGGATCCCAGGCTGTTATTGAGTTCATGTTTAGTTGAATGCACTCTTGCCTCCACGTTTATTGAGTAGTTAACATCATTTAGGTAATGAGACACTAATTGATCTGCACACATTATCATATTTTTGTGTGTTTATCTTTATTTGCAGTCTTTGTACAAACTCACAGGAGAGTTCCCTTTTCAGCACCTCTTATAGGATATTCCTATCATTTTCTGTCATGTCTAGGCGAGTCACTTGTTGAGGGCTTACAAATGCTAATTTTACCAACCAGTTGTTGGTACTTGTTCCATCACAGACCTTTCAGTAATGCCATCATTGATTGCAGTCCCCAGAATAACAGCTCAGAGTGGCATCCAGTACTTAGAAGTGTAGACATTTGGTACTTCTAGAATCACCACCAGTGTAGAATAGCATTTGTTTAATAATGAAACTACAGTGAGCTTTAATATCTTGATTGAGAATCTCTTTTTAAGCCTTTTGTATCTCTTTAGCTAGAAACATGTTTTTACTAAATATTTTCAGAATTGCACCATTTCAAGTGGTGTGAACCCAGATGAGTGGGGTCTGACAGTTGTTCTACTTCCCACATTCAACATGGGATGTTGTAAGGATCCTGAAAACCAGCAGCAGCTTGAGCATCTTAATATGTTGTTGCATGTCTAATGAGAATTGCTTGAAACACAAACTTTTTCATATTTATCTTAACGTTTCATTCTCTGAATGTGGTCCAACTAGTGACAAAAATTGCTATGCAGTCAACATGACCTCCTGGACATTGTATGTCAAAACATTGGACTTTTAGCCATGCTCCACTGTCCAGCACAATTTTGTTTTCTAATGTTGTTCTACAATGTATTGTTTCTCCAGCAGATACATTACCTGATCACATTACATTAAGACAGTTTTCTTTGTTACTTCAAAAACCAGCCCCCCCCATATATTGCAAAAGAATAATATTGTTATATGTACCTTATATATATATATATATATATATATATATATATATATATATATATATATATATAAAAATGTCAACAAAGGGAAGCAACTCTTACAAGCTAGCTCCCCATTCTACATGATAAGTGACCAGCAGTATGTCCATTTAAACAAATTTTCACTTTCACTCAACATGCTAGCTATCCTATGGAATATCCTCCAGACAATTCATATATTTTTAGTTCTTCAAATTACATGTAAAATGTAATTATCCACTTTTCTTTTTCAGGTGTACAGTTAGTAAAAATGTGTCTTATGTTATATACAACACTTTTATAAAATCTGGTGAATTTATTGTTTTTTTTTTTAAATTATCATACCGTTCATTTTTATTACATTGGACTTAAAACGGCAAATATATATTTTGCTGTTCTATGCACTTGTTTGTTTATTCACTTTCATTACAGAAATGACAACACATTGCAGCAAATGCAAGACATTCCAAGCAGCGGAGGATATTGTTCTGCTCTGCTCATCATTAAACACTTGTAAAGTGTGTACATTGTGAACGGAGAAGACATGGTCAAATGTTAGAAAATAGTTCCAAAGGGAAAAAGAGAACAACATATATTTCAGCTCAGCATGAGGTACTGTGCCATCATCCCACTTCAGAATCTCACAAATGTCCTGGGAGATGTCCCCTCTCCCCATAAAGTCCCCTCTCCCTATGAAGATTCAAAATACAGTGCCAGATCTTAATGCAGTTGGAATGAGAGACAGTTGCAGTCAAGTTTTGGAATCATGTATGCTCACTCTAAAAACTAAGCTATATTGTCAAGATCGTCGATGATGGAACAGGAAATTTTTTCAGGATCCCAGGGGAATAAGCCTTTTTCTGCACTCACGAGGCATGACAAACCTAAGTCAAAAATCACCCTGACGGGGGGGGGGCTTGAGGGTGCATATTCAAACCTATCTCTGCCTATAAGGCATAAATATAAAATACCCCATATTCTGTCCATACATGACAATGTTCATGCAGGACGTGAGGGTGTATTATTTGACTCGTATGAATGTATGGCAGGGTGGATGGAATGAGATGCAGTTTGACTTATACAGACCATCATGGCATTTATCATCTGCCATATGCCGTTTTGACTGTCAACCACCCAATCCAGTCGTATGAATGAGCAGTATACAGCTACAGTGGTCATGATTCGCTTGCTGTGGACTGGTAAATAGGCTTTGTAATCTGAAAGCTACAGTATCTTATGCCAAACATAAAGCAAAACCAATGAGCTGGGAGCCAACATTAATATACCGTTTAATACTGAACAGCCTTTATTCACAGAATCGTACAGCTAAGTCAAACCTGACCATGTTGAACCGGCATTGTAATACATTGACCACTTTTAACAGCATATCCAATGGAACGATGCACGTTGATCATATGGCATCATCATTATTATATGGAATACTCTACTCATGGAAACAAGGTGTACACGATGTGGATAGTCCCTAGCTTGATGAAGAGGATAAAATGGAAACGCCTGAATGATCCACACAGACAAGGGAAGATACATAATTCAGCTTTAAGGCAGATACAGACGAAAGTGATCATGTCCCATCTGCATCGGAATATCTGTCTTTGCCTACTTTTATTCCCGCTTTGCCTACTGTTATTCCTGCTTGCAAGATCAAAGCCTCTGTTGATGTTGACAATGAAAATGATAGTCATTCATTCAGGTAATTACCTCAGTCAGCAAAAATTGCAGAAATCACCAGATGTCTCTGAGAACAAATTTGCAACCCCAGTAATGCAAAATCCTTATTTTTAGTTGCCAGCTTGTCTCACTGGCATAAATCACACTCTGCATATTTTTTTGGAAATACCTAATGTTGACAAGGATGTTTCCACTTTTGGCAAGATTACATCAGAGGAGCTTCCAGGGCACATGATGATGTGAATTTTTACAAACTTGTGTACTTGGAATGAAATCCTGTAAATTATTTCAAAATCATGCAAATTAAAACGCACTCTGCACGACAGTAGACACGTTATATTTATGTTAAGGTAAATTGGACAAATAATCCGAAAATAAATTAAAAAATCGGGTTATTTAATTTTATCACCATACCTCTTTCATTTCAAAGTCTACAGTCTACACAAACTCCTTTGTCCGAATATCCTTCTCAAGGATCCTTGCAAAGAAGGGACAGTCATCATCAGGGCTACAGTAAAGGCAATTCCCATGGATGACAGAATAGCTGTGGCCAAGTTGTGTCGGAGTGCCTAAGAATCTCATGTATTGGGCCTTTGACATCATAATTCCTTCAATATCCTACTTCATGAAGGAAACTCAAAGTAATCCCATGAATGCAGACAAACTACAGAAGGAAATAAAGTCCAAGATATGAAACTCGTTATTCCCTCTTGGACAATCTAGGGCAGACAATACACATTGGAAAGTTGAACCTTATTCCACCTCAATATTGTATCCATCTCTGTATGGAATTCCTTACACACCTTAATCTGGCATGTCTCCCTCCCACACACGTCAGAAGCATCAATGATGAGTCGGAGAGTATTTCAAAGAAAATGTCTATCTCAACAAGAGAGTTTCTTCAACTACTCAGCCTGTTCTTTCTGCTGTAAATTTGTTACACCTTGGCAGCCTTTACATGTGCCCATTACAAATAGCCCTTCTATCCCAATGGCATCCATTCAAAGACCATCAAGATCAGAATATTACAATCTCGGCCTACATCAGAAACTTCCCTTTCCAGTCAAATACAGGAAGTGGCTCATAGCAGAAATACCTCTCGAAAACCCCACATCCGGAAATCATAATTTGTAAAGATACCATTATGTATGGTTCTAGAGAAGACTTGTTACAAGGCTTTACGAGGGTCATTTGAAAAAGGATGTGTCAAGAGATGGCTATTCACATCAACCTCCTTGAAATAAATGCAATCCGCAGCGCATCCAAGTATTGGGTAGAATGCTTGCATGGACAAACAGTCCTAACACTGTCGGAAAATAAGATACTAGTCATGTACCTTCTGAAAAATAGAAGGACCACATCACCAGACCACTGTTTCATTGTAGGGGAGTACCTAAGGTGGTGTGCCCAGTACTAGATAAATATATAGCTCCAGCACATAGTAGGATGGCTCAACATTTTAACCACCTTCCCACAGTACATGCTTTCTGATAGCGCATGACTCAGCATGCAGTGTCAGTGAGCTACAGGCCATCTCTATGAATCCAAAGTAAATGCAATTCAGTCCCGACGAATCAATTGTCCTAATGACACAGCCTGGTTTCATTGTCAAAACAGATTGCCATCACTTGGCAATCAACAAATAATTATATGTGCCCTCTCCTCATTAAATACATTGAGAGAGGTGAAGCTCAAAGATCCTGTACTCTCAGATATTATCAGAAGCATACAGCTAAAATCCACAATGGACAGACAGGCCTTTTCTGCCTCTCAAGTCTGGAAAGTGAGACACTACAGCATAAGATATTGCCACTTGGTTGAAGTGAGTTATAAAATTACCATACACAAACTTCTCGGAAACAGGTACACCTCATGAGAATCTCACTGGTGGAAATTCATGTACACTGTCTGTATGCATTTACTCAAATTATAAATTGTTTTAATATGTGTTTACTGTTTACTTAAATTTCCATAAGTATGGCATTTGAACATAATGTTTATATTCTAGACTTAGTGGTGTCAGGTGAATGGCATGCCCAGACAAATTTTTCTCCAGCTTTTATGCGTGGGATATGGCCTTACAGAGGAAAGAACAGAACCTCCTCGAGCCAGTGATAGCTTCACAAACAGTAACCACTCCACGCTTTTGACAGCACAACCTTGTGTCCAGGCAGTATTAGCAACTTACTCTGGATTCACCTGGGATAAACGTTAAAAGTGTGACTAATTAAATGCAGAATCACATGGGGTTTACCTCATCTGTGTATAACTTAGGTCTCCAGTTGTGCGAAACTAACATTAGGAGAATTTCATTCATTGATAGAGCATGAATGCTTCTCCTGGGTGAAACAGGTATAGGTACAATGCTCAGCATTTCCTTATCTTATCTATTCTCCTTACGTAATGTGATCAGGTAGTGCATTTGCAGTAGAAATAAAAAATTTTGTACATTGTTTCTTACCTGATCAGATTGCACATATTCCATTGGGCCTGTCCCAGCAATCCAAGTAAAAAAGATGGTTTAAGATGGATATAGCAGTAGCCATCTAGCGGGAAGAAAGAGGAGTTAACGTGCGAGTTGCTTCCCTTTGTCTATATGATTTTCACTGTGATCATTTAATGACTAACTGTGCTCTTTTTGATCAATAAACTCTCCTTAGAATAGTGGCCAAATTAAACTCAGACCGAAAATCAAATAGATATATGTGATACCCAGATGAAGTGGGCAAAACTTACTATCAGAATGGGACTAGTTATTAAATGTAGACTCAAATTTAAGATTCATATGGTTTATTAACAGTCACAAAAACATATAGCAGTAACAAACTTTGAAACTCAAATATCAAGAGCATAGCTTCTAAATAATAACTGATTGATTTGATATCACATTGGTACTGTGCATTTGGAGAAACAGTTAATTTAGGTAACAATTTATTATAACAGAAATTAGCATAAACATTTATACATATCAATGTTATTGTTCAAATTTGTAGTTCTTAGCGATATATTTAGAAACATATGCTGACATTTAATTATATACTTATTGGTTAACTTCAGAGAAAAACTCAATGGCTCTAATATTAATAACTAATAACTTATGTACAAAGCCTTGAAAAACATAGCTTTACAATAGCTTTGAGAAACAAACAACAAATAACTTTCAAATAATGCCTTGAAAAACCCTTAGTGATTTCTTATTCCAACTTGCTCTTATTTATATCATTATCATTATTATTATTATTTGATTTTCTATATGTATGTATCAAATATATATATATATATATATATATATATATATATATATATATATATATATATTGAACAATAATAAGTATTTACATAAGGTCTGCAAGAAGCACCTGACATGACCTCACAAGATTATGAAAAAAGTAATGTGTGATTATAGTTTTACTAATTAAGCATATATTGCTTAAAAAAAATGAATAAATATTTTGAAAGATAAATGTTATATGGATGCAGATTTCAGAACTTTTAGATATGCCCCAAATTTACTATTAAAAAAATGTTATTTTTCTGGCAAGTATTTATAATGACATTGTGGAATAACTGTAAATTGCAGATTCATGGAAAAATAATAAACAAGAGTAACCTTTTCTTTGTGCACTACCATAATTGGACTTTACAATAAAATATCCTTGTGTTATTGGTTTCGGAATCCCTCAAGAAGAAATTGTGGAATAATTCATAAACAGTATAAGTTTGTTTAAAGTTCATCTGCATCTTGAATCATCAACATGACTGTACTGAAATTCAAAACTTAAAACTATGCATGGCTGCAGATATTTGTTCCGTGACCGTTTATTTATGAGTACCACATTTTGCTTTTTTTCTTTATAACGACATCTATTATGGAGTGAATGATCACAGCAACAGTCGTGGCCATCATAGATATGAGGAAATAAATCTGTGATCACAGGAAATGACAACAATGGCAAATTTAACAATATAAAGTATTAATATGGATCAATATTTTATTATATTTAACATCTATGTATGCTTTTGTTAAAGTTTCTTGGTCATAACAATGGTGCAGTTTTCCACCAGTATGAGACCACTCCGGTGGCCTAGTAGTTAGAGCATCCACTTCGAATGTGGGAAGTCATGGGTTTGAACCCCAGTCATACCAAAAACTTATAAAAATGGTACTAGCAGCTGTCTTGCTCAGTACTCAGCATTAAGAGGTTAGTGTTGGGACTGGTTGGCCTGGTGTCAGGATAATGTGACTGGGTGGGACATCATGCTACATGTTTGCAGCATGATGGACAATGCTAGACATCACTGTAAACTGCCACACTGCAGACATCGTAGTGATATGACTGAAACATTGTTAAAGCTACTTTAAAAATCCAAATCACACACACACATAATAAATAGAAAGAAGGTTTTCTTGTTCTGTCTATGAAGGAGGGCTGTATTTTGAGATAGCCAAAAAATATTATCTTATGTAACGTGATCCATAAAGTGTTGTAGAAGAAACACAATCTGTGCAAAAAATTGCTTTCTAATTAACAGTTTAACGGTACTTCCAACAGGTGAGCTTTGATCAGATGTCTGTTCATGTCCAAAGATAATAGCATTGTATCTTGCATCAAGAGCAATATTTAAATGTGTTTACTCAGCATCCTGCACACCATGCATAACATTAACTTGTCTGACTAGTTTTAGCTTGTCTGCCATAGTCATTTCATTTAGCTGTACAGTAGCTTTACATACAGTGTTCAAAGCCCCTTCCAAAGATGTTACAGTAGGTGGTGGAATGTCAGTTGCTGCAAGCAGGTATCTAGCCCAGGTGTTGCCCCTTGTTGTATCCTATAATGCAGCTTGAAACATCATATTTACAGCAGCAGGATTTGGTCTAAGTTTATTTGCTTTTATCTCCTCATATGACTTGTACTCTGGTGACTTAAAACTGCAGCTTTTATCGATCTTTCTATGCTTCCAAGCAAGTCCCCATTTTTTCATTAGCAATTTGGAAGTCAGGTCTCTCACATAAGTTGTTTTGATTGCCTTGGCAATGGATGATATCATTCCATATTTCAACATTTTTTGTCATACAGAGCACATGTGTTCCATCATGCTGATTCACTTCTGTCTGTTTCAGTGTCAGTTTCGCTTTGGATGATGGCTTTAAACTTCTTGCCGACACGGGTGTGCCATTACAGTCTGGAGCCACAACTGACTGGAGACACGCATTTGTCAGATTCATCACTGCCATGAGAGAGAACTTTTCTGCTTTTCTTCTGGTTACTTGAAAAGATGCAGCACTGGAACTTGGTAGAGTATTATTAGTCAGAAATCTGGCTTCTTTTTTAAGTGGAATATTTCCAGGTATAAAAAACATTTCCTTCTTGGTGAATCCTGCCTTAGTTACTAGCCTTTATTAGTATATTAAGATGCTACCAGATTTCAGATGCTACCTAGTATTGACAGTTACTGGTTTAATTACTTGGTATGGAAATTTGCTGATGTTTACTATAAATGAATGGAGACATGTTGCAAAAGAATAAACTTTGTCCATTATAGTTTCTAAATTCTCATGAAAATTTAATTTAAGTTCAATATTTTTTAAATTATATTTTCTATTTTAAAATTGAATTTTCTAGGAGAGTTTAATAGACAAGTTTAAATTCTAGTAATTTCTAGATTTGTGTGAGGAATAAAGTTAATTACAGTTTATTTCGGGTGTTTATCTTATTTAATAAAATCACAATTTTAATTTAAGTTTTCTAAA
The DNA here is from genome assembly GCA_016617855.1 of Megalonaias nervosa. Classification (NCBI taxonomy): domain Eukaryota; kingdom Metazoa; phylum Mollusca; class Bivalvia; order Unionida; family Unionidae; genus Megalonaias; species Megalonaias nervosa. The sequence continues at coordinate 56,667 of JAECUM010006987.1, forward strand.
TTTTTGACAGTCACCCATTTTGAACTTCATTTTGTTTCTGATACAGTAGTGTCATATTAAAGCCTCATAGATCAGTTTCCTTGAAACATTCCAACAGCGTTTCAGATACAGATATAAAGATTTTTCAATTCAGATGAAATTTTCTAACCCTGTTGAGAATTGGGTCACAATTATTTATTACGGTTCAGTGTCCATGAATGTAGTCCAATAGTATTTTTCTTATTTAATTTTGGTAGTGATACAAGAATTAGATTTAGGCATTCTTGGTATTCATTTTAAGGTATTTTCTGGGGTGTGCTCTACAGATATTATGAACTTCTGAGTGAGTGACAGGCGTAAGGTGAAGTTGTTTGCATTTGCAACATGCACAATGGAGCGAATGTTGGTATACCTCTGTGTTGCTTTCATGCACTGTAGTTGAAATTTCTTTGGATATTGTACTTGGTCCTTGTGGAAATTATACATCTTCTAAACACACAGCTAACCAAAATGACTGATCCCAGGTGCCCGATAACTCAGCCTAAAGTAGTCAAAAGTACACTATATTTGGCAGTTATCAAACTAGGGAAAAACACTTTTGCCAGACTAGACAATACTAGCTTCTGAATATGCAATGAATAAATTACCAAATATATTAAAATTTATAAAAATATATCAACTTATTTTAAATTTACCACTGAATTTCAGGAACTGGAAATGATGAAGCAGAGTTAGCAATATTTTTATAAGTGCACATCTAAAGTAAAATCGAGCTGTATATTCTATAACCCATAACATACTCATCAGTCATACACCAAAATAAATGGAATTAAAGGTTCTTTTACAATACCTATGATATACAAGGTCTTTTTAAATAGCCAGTACAACCATTGAGGAAAACGGGTGAAATTCCATACAGATACAGAAGACTTATATGTGACCCATTGCACATTATTTTGTTTACAGTCCACCCTGTATGCCTAATAACCAATGACAAGGTCTTTGAAGGTATTTTCATTTGGACACAGTGGACAGTTTCAGTAATGTAGGTACTATGTAGGAGAAATAATTGTGACCAAATTCTTATTGAATTTTCAAAAAATGGATTTCAACAAACAATGCATTTTCAAAATTAAAGGGTAGTAAGCCTATTAAAAGGTGTTAATAGCCAGTAAAGAGCAATAAAAATGACATTTCTTGGTGAAAAAAGCCGGAGAGGCACAGATTATTGGATACGTGCTGATATGAGTGCATCTTAAGGTGGGAGATGTGATTGCTGTCTTCACGTGAAATTTTTTAAAAAGCCATTGAGCTCCATAGGGTTTGGAACAGCAGTTTGTGAAACTGCAATGGAGGCAAATATGGTCTAAATGTACTTTACAAATTTTACAGATGAAGGTAATGTTTATTGTCGCTGCATTAGTCACAAATATAATTTCTGCACTTTTTAAATGTGTTTTCCAACATGGTACTTAATTATACCTTACTGAAAACAGGTCTAACTTATGCAATAAATAGACTGCCTTTCTGAGGTCTTATTAGAGTTGGCAGGTCTGTAGTCTGAATTTATATTCTGAAGGATAATGTTTTTTAATCATGCTTACTAGGCTACAAAAAGATTTGTATAGCAAGCAAGGTAATTATGGATTACATTCTGGTTAATTTACATTTTACACTAGTCAAAGTTTTGTTAACTTCCCTAAATGTGTGTCACAGAGTCTTCTTCCAAAAATTGTGAAGTAATTTGTAGGCATGTAAGAAATGAACTTACACCAGATTTAGCTTGTCAATCTGTCAAACTTTTCATCAATAAACCTTGCATGCTTCAGTATCTTGAATAAATATGGTGTCTTGAAAAAAAATGGATTATGTCTGATCAGTAGTATAAGAGTTATTCCCAGTTTTATTACAAATTGAGTCTTCCTCTCCATCTGTTGCACTCTTATCTGGTTAATATTTCCAGAAGCATTTTTGCGATATCTTCAGGAAATTTGTTACGCTTTTGTATCAGGACTAAACACTGTGCCCAGTATGTAAATGTAGTCTGTCTGATTATCATTTCAGAATATGTCCATCTGTCACACTTTTGTGCAGCTAATATCTCCAGAACTGTCTGAGATGTCTTTTTGAAACATTGGTATACTTTTGTTGTTGTTACTTTGGGCATAATGCATTTTTTCAGCTCTTGTTTGCTATACAAGGCGGCCAGTATGTCTGGTGGAGGAAGATCCCCTAAAAACTCGGGAAGAACCACTGACCCACATGAAGCAGCTAGCAAACTTTCTCATTTGCCCACATTGTCCGAGCCTTTGACCCAAAGCAATACAGACAGAGATGAAATGTTAGTGATCTTTACAGGTGAACGCCTTGGACCACTCGGTTACAGGTCCACTGTTATGGGTAGGGATTTCTTCCCATTGTCTAGGTATATAGATGGGAAAGACAACATTTTCATCTTTTTGGGAGGGCTAAATTTAGGAAAGTAGTGGATTATTTGTTCCTAACATTAATGTGATCAGTATTCTTGGAGATAAATGATTTACTAATAAATTTGGTTTTTTCTGTGTATACATTCTCTGATCACATTCTTCAACTCCTCTGTCTGATCAAAGTAGTTATAGACTTTCACTGTCTCAGTTGCATTTACATGCGCCCTTTGGCCCTTTTGGCTCACTGACATCCAATCTCAGGTTATTTAGATATACATATCATGATCTTGACCAAATCAAAGTGATTCTACTCCAACATGGTGAAAGGAGTTTGGATGATCCATTTTCTCCTCTTGATAATTTTGGTAAAATGGCAATGTGATCAGGTAATTTATTCAAAAGAGAAGGGAAATTTTATATTAAATTATATTTCTCATATAGTCATGTTTCTATCAATTTCTCACATCTGTGCCCACATCCTGTTTAGGTTTTACTGAAGCTTAAACTGGTAAAAATTGGTGCTTTGGGTGGCCTTAGTTAGATTAGGGGAGATAAAATGTAAGAGTTGTGTCCCCTGGTCTATAATGCATAGACGGACTCACCTTTTTGTAACATTCAGGAAGGGCTGGAATGAAGCAGAGGTTGTTTCTTAATATTTATGTGACTGGGCAAGTATTCTCATAATTTGCTATTAATTTTCTTTTCCAGGTTTCTTTTTAACAATACTGCAAAATTTTATCTGTATTCTGATATTTAAATATTTTAATTTGTTGCCACCAAACACGCATCATAGGAACAGCTTAGAATTAAACTAAATCTCACACCAAAACTGGTTTGATGTGTCCTGCTTTCTTAGGGCCTTTTAAACACTCTTAAATAAAATGAAAAAGTTATATATTTTATGTACTTCTACACTTCACTTTTGTCCAGTCATTTGTCTGTCCATACCAGTTTGCTTGTTAATGTAAGTACACAAATGTATTTGACATTGCCATACATTTCGCAGGCAAGTTTCTTTGCATTTGTAGATGGCCTGATTAGATTTATGTGCCATTTAATTGTCTTTTGTTCATTTTTAGTTTCTTTATTGCTTTGAACTTTGCTTTCTTATGATGAACACTATAGCACAGTTTGTATGAACCTTATAATCTGGGCAAATGAAATTTATAAGCATAATTTATGTATATTGCATATGTAGTTGACTTTTAATAATTGATTTCTTTTGCAGTTAATACAAAAACAAGGACTTCCAGACTTTTAATGCAAGTGTTTACCTAACTGTTGATTTCTCTAAATACTTCACATTGTTGAATTAAAGTTTCTAGAACTTTAAAAGGGATTTTAAGATTTTGTTGGTCTTCAGGTGATGAGTATTCGTACATGTGACTAGATCGTAATCAATTTAAATTTTTCTGTATATTTCAGTGTGCTGAAAGGAAATCCTTTGTGAGGTATATTGCCCCGTCTTCACTGTTTCACTGAAAACAGTTGTAGATTTATAAAGTATCTGGATGAAGCTTTGTAGGCTGCATACAAGTGATACATAGTATAATGCCAGTCATCTGAACCCATCAGTAGACTATAATTTTTGTCTGGAAAAGAAGTCATCCATAGACACAGTTTTTATCGTTTGGGGATTTAACTTTGCGGGGACATGGAGGGAGATTATAAACAGTCTGGATAGTAAACATGTGGATAAACAATATTTTTATGTACTTGTTATCAATCAGGTTTATTGATTAAACTAAAAACTTATAAATGCTCCTGCCTGCAGCTTTATTTAAGGAATGAATTAAAGGAGGTGTCTGTTTCATTAGCTAAATAAATGTTTTCATTGTTTCATTGGGTTTCTTGTATTCCAGTGGACACAGTTCTGAGGGGATGTAAAAAAGTCAGTATCAAGACAGCCATCTCTCAGTTTAAAATACCTTGCCATTGATTCTAACATCCAAAATAAAACTTAAGATAATTCCAACATTGGTTGTGCTCTGCTGAGCCAGTAATAGCATCTAGCTGTGAAAGGCACATCATACTGGTGATTGATTGTGGTTATCATTACCTCAGACTATTTAAAATGATAAATACCTGTCTGTCTATCCATTATTTAGAGGGACAAAATCAATTTATGTCTCATCTTTTATATGATTAGTTAGATATTTTGCATCCATTGCAGACTGATAGACCTCTTTCTTTCTCATTTTTTTAATGTATGTATGTGCATGTGACATGAACACAGTATTGGTTTTATTGCACAGGATAAAATAAGTAAGTGCTTATTACTAAAACTGTTCTGTGCCCATGGATTTCTGTACATGAATTGATACAGTGCAAACTATTACAACCAATTTTGCTTTTGACTCTTTAAGAGTTCCAAACTGTAAGAGGCCATTCACAGTTAAAGACAGTCTCCATATTTTCCTTATAATGAAATAAGGACTAAAGTTGCTGAAATATGTCACTCACAATTCCTTGTTGGACAGTAATGGGATGAATGTGAGAAACGTATTTAGTGTTGAGGTTATTTATTAAAAATGACTGTTGAATTAAAGGACAATTCAAGTAAACAATTTTTAAAGTTTCTCATAACCAAACAGCATTAAATGCTAAATTACAGGGTATATAGTAATGCACTTAATGACATACGATACGAGGAGCTTTTCTTGTTGCTATGTTGGTGGAGTCAGCTAGGATCCATTTCAAAGCATAAATAACATATAATAATAGAAATTCCCGTACAAAATTTTTAAGCAGATTCTGCCTGGAGTTTAGGTGGATTCAGGATGTATTCCGCCTAAAAACACAAAATTTCAGATGGTCTTTAGACAGACTGGGAATACGGCTAAGGTGACAGACTGAATCATTCTAATAGTTAGCGTATTATTTCTTATATTCCTCCTAAAGGATAACTCTTAGATGGAAAAGTTCTGCTTGTCCAGTTCATTTTCCTACTTTAAACATGGATTTTGGACTTGGACTGATTTTAGCAGAAATGTTAGGCATAATTTTGAACTTTATCAAAATAACTACATTAGCATAGAATCTTTGGACTTAGAAAATTTGGTGCAAGGTGGATTTTGGACTTGATCTGATGTTTACTCTGAAAAATAAGTTTCTTTTACTTCCTATTAAAATATGCTCTACAACAATCATACCCAAGTGAAAATGTGACTGAAATTTCAGTGAAATCACAGTGAAAATTTGTTGACATTTACTCAAATGTCCTTTTTGACACTAAAATTATAATATTTTAGGAGATTTTACCAAACTTTCTGAAAATATCAGTGAAATATTGTTATTGAAATTTCGCAGACTGCCAACATTTCTGAAAATATCAGTGAGAATTTGTGATTGAAATTTCACTGACACTAAATTGCCAAATATTCTGAAAATATAGTGATATTTTGTGATTGTAATATCACTGACATTTCAATAAAAATATCACTAAGATATAACAAAATTTATTTTTTGTTTCTTTACAATTTGAATTATTTTCAGCAACATTTATATTTCCTGTTTCTGATAGCTGCAATTTTATTGTTCATTTTGGGAACAATAACTTCTTTCCAAATCCTTCCTTGTTATATTTGTTTTTAAAATTGTTGTTGTTGTTGTTGTTGTTTTATTTTTGTTTAACTTCAATTGGATTAAACTTCCCTCAAAAAATGATTGTTTTCTTGTTTTTCGTTTTAAAACAGAATTACGCATTTCGAGCGGGATACGAGTTGAATAACCATTTGAAAAATGTGCGGCAATGAGAATAGCTTGAATGCAAAGTCGATGGGAACGTAACTGGTCAATCTGTATGAAAACTGAATGCCAGGACTAGCATTTTGCTTTTTGTGTCATAAAGAGCTTAACAGTAGCGGCTAGCTTGCTAAATTTGACAAGGAATTGAACCAGGATGATTTCGAGGTTTTATAACTCATAACTGATTAACTTCCAGAATTTAAGGAGGGACAACTTATAGATCACTGGTGGGAATTGTTTATATTGTTGCCAGATACCCATGTCAAAGAAAAGGTCATATCTTTGAGGAGTTTTCTTGGCCCACAAATAGAATCATCCTTCAAATTGTTTATATTATCAAAATATTCTAGTTGTTAGAATTAAGTGTAAAATAAGAGTAATTATATCATGATAAACGTTTGTCACGGCTGCTTATGGAACAAGGACTAAATCAAGAGACCACAACAACATCATAGTTTGTACATTAATCAAAAATCGAGTGTGCAGTACAACAGTGACATAAGGCAGGCTCCTAGCATTTCTTTTCTTAATCAGTGTCTCAAATGGATGCTTTTCTGTAAGTTTGCATCATTTTCACAGTTGAATTTTTCAGTGCAAGATAGTATTTTATATTTTATATATGTTTATGTGTTCACAGATGCCTGTGCATATGTTCCAGGCTTGATGATTTGATTTTTAAAATCATTTAATTATTTAGTGTCTAGCCTCACCATGTTGTATATACTGTATATATTGTACATAACATATAGAAGGCCTCAAGGTAGATTAGTTCTGTAACTAATTGAGTTACCTTCTCTAAATAAAGTCTTTATTATTATTATTATTATTATTATTATTATTATTAGCTCCCATATCTCTTGCCTTGGATGTCATATAATTACAACATCTGTATAATTTTGTTTCGTGTGCACTGAAATATCACCTTGATTAATAAGGTCCTGTTTAATTCATATCCAATACCACCCTGGTGGCCTAGTGGTTAGAGCATCTGCCTCGGATGCGGGAGGTTGTGGGTTCGGTCCCCGGCCGAGTCATACCAAAGACTTACCAAAATGGTACTAACAGCTGCCTCGCTAGGCGCTCAGCATTAAGAGGTTAGTGTTAGGACTGGTCGGCCAGGTGTCAGGATAATGTGATTGGCTGAGACATCATGCTACATGTCTGCGGCATGATGCCCCAGTGTTAGACATCACTATAAACTGCCACACTGCAGACATCGTAGCAATATGACCAAAAAAATTTTAAAGCTAAGTTAAAAATCCAAAGCACACACACACAATTCATATCCATTATTCATTTGAAACCTTTTGAAATGTCTGAAAAATTCCTGAAACTTAAGTAAAATACTATATAATGATTGAAATTTTAGTGAAATCTCACCAAAGTTATAGTAAACTCTCACAAAAGGGAAATTTAGAGATCTCAGCAAACCTTAAGTGAAAATTTTGCCCAAAATGTTTGTGAAACCTCACCAGAATTTCGGTGAAAGTTTTGGTGAAAGCTTTGTGAAATCTCACAAATATTTCAGTGACATTTTAGTGAGGTATCGCCAAAATGTCAGTGAAAGTTTTGGTCAAAATCATTTGTGAAATTTCACCAAACTTGAGGTGAAATGAAAAAGACTTAAATGATGCCATCACAGATTAGGTTTTGTATGCAAGAAGGAAAATTATTGGGAATATTTACCTTTGATTCCCAATAAGGTCTAAGAATCATTAGTCAGTTTAATAGAAATCTGAAGCAGATTTTTTATTGCATGATATTTATGTAGATATTTTAGGCAGCCTGTTTTTAGACAGAAACCTTAGATGGATTTTTATTTCAGGTGGAAATTTCAGGCGGGTTTATTTTTTCAGGTAGAATTTTATTTCAGGTGGAAATCTTCGATGGATTTTTTTGTTTAAGCAGAATCTTAGGACAACTGATCGGCATATTTCGCCTAAAATTCTGCCAGAAATCAACCTGAATCTGCAAGGTGGAATAACATTTTTACATTTTCATTATTGGATGGGTTTCTGCAGGTATTTCCATCTAATTAGGCAAACGAAAAGAAAATGCCTAGTAACAGACAGAGTAATTTGCATATTTTGAGCTATATTCCACCCTGAATCTGCCTAAAAGTGATAATAAGGGGAATCTAGGCTAAATAAGCGGAATAAACAAATCCCGCTTAGTAGGCGTACTAAAAAGATTCCTCCTAATAATAGACGGAGTAATTTGCATATTTTGGGCCATATTCCACCCTGAATCCGCCCTGAATCCACCTAAAATTTATAACAAGTGGAATCCATGGCTTTAGGTGAAATCCGCTTTAAAATTCCACCTGGAATTTGGTTAAAATCAGGGCAGAAGTTTTCTTACGGGTTATAACATATGATGAAAAATACTTTTTTCCCCACTATACAGATGGGGATATATGGTAAACATGTATATTCAAATAGAACAATATCCAAGTGGTATAAGAGGATCACCTTTACAGACCGTATACATCTAACTTCAGTCCATGTGGTTTCTAGTCTCAGCATGGCCAATATGGGTATGTGAAAACATTGCGATAGTTTTCTGTGTCAGTGATTGATAATGTGGCCTTCCTGGGTTCATCTTCTATCAATATTAATGGTCACTATGTATGACCTATCATGTGCCAAACATAGCAGTAAGCAAAAACAGGTATGAAGAGTTTACTACTAAGGTTATAACATTGGAAAAAATTACTGGAAAAAATCTAAAGTTGCACATATTTATTTTATGCACTCTGTGAATTACTGGATTTTGCAAAGGTAGTAGCTGCTGGTGTTTATGTGCATATTTACCTTGAATTAAGAATGACAGTTATGTTACTGTCTTTATATTTTGGTGCAAATAGACACAAAACACATCAGAATATACCTGGCAAACATTACCGTGCAGCATAATTTAAGAAATGTTCTGCTTCAATATAATACACATATTGCGATCCAATATGTTTGAATATAAAATAACAAGAAAAATTGCTTGTTCAGTGTCACTAAATGGATATATATATATATATATATATATATATATATATATATATATATAACACAAAGTATTTTAACCAGCTTGATGAAACGTGTATGTTATTCACTGAATACAAGCAAATATCCTTTATTTATTTAGGAGTGAAAACGGTGATCAAGAATGCTTACAGTATGTTTAGTTGATTGTGTTGAAAACTTTGATCAAGAATGCCTCCAGCATGATTGTGTTTGGTATGTAGAAAACATGCATCATGAATGTTTACAGCATGATTATTTGGATGTGGAGAAAAGTGGGATCAAGTATGCTTACAGCATGATCAGATCAGTATGTATACAACTTTGATTAAGAACATTTACAGTATGATTAATCGGGTATGTACACACCTTTAATTAAGAATGTTTACAACGTGATTAAGTGGGTATGTAGAAAACTGATTAATAATGTTTACAGCATGATTAATTAGGTATGTAGGAAAATTTGATTAAGAATGTTTAAAGCATGATTAATCGGGTATGTAGGAAAATTTGATTAAGAATGTTTACAGTATAATTAATTGGGTATGTAGGAAAATTTGATGAAGACTGTTTACAGCATGATTATACGGGTATGTAGGAAACTGATTAATAATGTTTACAGCATAATTAATTGGGTATGTAGGAAAATTTGATTAAGAATGTTTATAGCATGATTAATTGGGTATGTAGGAAAATTTGATTAAGACTGTTTACAGCATGATTAATTGGGTATGCAGGAAACTGATTAATAATGTTTACAGCATGATACATTAGGTATGTAGGAAGCTTTGATTAAGAGTGTTTACAGCGTGATTAATTGGATATGTAGAAAACTCTGGTTAAGAATGTTTACAGCATGATGAGTTTGGTTTTGTAGAAAACCTTGATCAAGAATATTTAAAGCATGATTCGTTTGTTATGTATAACACTTTGATCAAGAATGCTTACAACATGACTATATCAAGAAATTGAATAGAGTCAGTAGATCACTCAGATAAATATGCTTATTGTAAGAAATAAGAAGCTATATGTTCAGTCATGTAGTGAAACCAGAACCTGTGATTAAAAGTTTGGTAAAGATATAATGAAAAACCACCGGTCTTGCTTGAAAGGATTGGAATAGGTACAAGAAGCATGTATGATGTATTAAAATCATTATCTAAGGTTAAGGCTATATAAAAATTACCATTGAATTAAAGGGCAAATCATATGATTATGGTTTCAGTACTAATTGCTAAATTAAAAAAAAATAAAATAATGAAAAACATACAAGCATAAAGACTAATGTACATGATGACAAATGATTGGAGTTTTTCCCACGGCATTTTTTGGGGGGTGGGACATTAGGGTCACAATATAGTGTCCGTGCCTGCTGGACACACCAACTCTCCACTTGATACTGACTAAAGGAAATTGATTTCAAACTTAAAAGTGTACAAAATTAAAAGATACTATTTAATAATAAGTGACTTAAAATAAGTTGAAGAGCCACACAGTGTTCATGTTACCTCTAATGGTGATAGACACGAAGAGCTTATGGAAATGGCTGTCGGATGTTGTACATCAGTCTCTTATCACAAGTTTGTTATCACTACTCCTGATAAACTTCTTGGAGGATTGGCAGGGATCTTTAATCGCCTATTGATCCCATGGGTTGCTTGGTCTTAAGTGGAAATGGTGCCATGGAGACACCCAATATGGCCTATGCAATGGCCATATTGAAAATCACGTTATTTCTCATGAATGAATGGTCACATCTGCGAATGTCTCTATAGACTTATTATCATATCTAGCTGGTGATAAATTAAAATGATGCTGATATGACATCCAATATGGCCACCACACCAGCAATTTTGAAAATCATATTGCCACTTCTACATGGACAGTCTTATGAACATGTGGTTTCCACTAAAAGAATTGAGTTGAATCCAGGTTGTTCAAAAAAATGAGTTAATCTTATGTATAGTATGGCCACCATGGAAATCTTTGTTGTCACAACCCCTTCTGAGCAGAAAGTCATATGGGGTTTCACCAAAAGACTTATTATGATGCCCAATTTGTCTTAAATGAAAATTGTGCCGATGTGACATCTATTATGGGGTGACTGACATTGGTCATCTTTAAAATCTTGTTATCACTAGCCCATCAGATTGGGTCAACATTAAGTTTTCACTAAAAGACTTTGTACGATGCTAAGTTGGTAATAAATGATATGGCACCAATGTGACAACAGTATGTTCACCACATCAGCCATTTTGAATATCTTGTTTATGTTATTGCTACTCCTCCAGAATGGATAGTCATATTGGCATGGGCTTGTCACTAAGAACTCGCCTTATGTCTAGTTAGTCCTATTTAAAAATGGTGCTGATCTGAAGTCTGTTATGGCTGCCACCATGACCAGCTTGGAAATCTTATCATTACTTTTCCTAAATGAATGGTCAAAAAAAAAATCCAACTTTTTATGTTTTGTTTTTCCTAAACTAAAATGGTTCTGACCTAATGTCAAATATGTGGCCAGCTTTAAAATCTTGCTTTTGCTACTCCTGAATGGAATGTCATTATAATATGGGGATTTCATCAAAATAGTTTGTATGGTGTCTAATTGGTCCTAAATGAAAAAGACTTAACCCTCAATATGGCCTCCTTGGTGACTATCTTACTAAAAAATGTTATCTCTATGACTCCAAAATGGATACCTATTATCATCCTTAGATTTTTTTAACCTATAGATTTATGATACCTAATTGGTCCTAAATTAAAATGGTTCCAGTTGCACATCCAATATGGCTGCCCTCCCCATTAATGGGTACTTATTCTGACGTTTTCAGCAAAAGACTTCTAATGATGTATATTGTATTCCGGATGAATGTTTTGCCAATCAGACATCCAGTAGGTCGATTTAATAGTCCCATGTTGAGTCATACTAGAGTCCATTTATACTGACGGACTTTATATTGAGGGACCAATGTTCACAATATGTTTTTTGTATGTTGGAAGGGTTTATTCTGAAGGACCACTGTACACAAGATGGTCTCCATATATTTAAGGGCTTTATTCTGAGGGACAACTGTACTCAAGTTGGTCTCTGTGTACTTTAGGGCTTTATTCTGAAGGACCTTTGTACACAAGATGGTTTATGTATACATGAGAATTTTATTCTGTAGGACCACTGTACAAAAAATGATATTTAAATGATGTATTCTCTGGGGCTTATGCTGAGGAAGAACTGTACACATTATAATCCTTGTATGCTGCAGCTGCAGTAGTTTATACAATATCACATACGTGTAACCTGTGCTTTCTTCACAGGTGATAGAACAAAGGAAGAGCAAGGTATTGTATTTTGCTTTTTTTTGCTAGAGACATTGTTTAACAGGAAATAACAATGTTCATGTAGCAGGAAAAAGTAATGCTGTCATTTTGACTTTTATAGATTTTGTGTTGATGTGCCATCATTGTCAAATACATCATCCAAATGTGAGGCAGTATTTCATTTAATGATTAGTTTTCATTGCCTTTTACATTTTACATGTATTTTTCATTTCCTTGTACATCAAAACCACAAAACATAATGTTATACTTCGGTGACTGTAACTTAAAGTACTGTTACTTAATGACAGTGCAAGTAGCTTCTCGTGGGACGGTTGTTCTTTCCGGGGTTTTTCAAGGTTCTTACTCAATCGTTTATACTGGCCGCCATGTATAGCCTATCTTGTGCTGCAAAATGGCGTTAAACGTTACAATGACAATAACAACAACTTAATGACGGTGTCTGGTGTGAAAAGTGAGAGGCAAGTTCATTTATTTTTATAAAAGTTGTTAGTCATCTTAGTGTGATTAACTTTCTTATTATGTATTCTTTGTATTGAACTTTCACATTTATTTTGGTCCCTTTTCAGGTCATGAACTAGTTTTATGTCTTTCACAAGCTTTTTGCTTCATGACAAATGCTGAAACAACCAGCCAGTTAGCCATATATCCTCACTTCTATCTATCTATCTGTCTGTTTGTCTGTCTATTAATCCTTCCATCCATTCATCCATCCATCCATCTATCTATACAAATACAACAGGAGAACAATGATACCTCACTTGGTTAAAGATCAGACTCATAAGAGTTGTGGATCTGATAACTGCACGTCAGCCCAATTCATCTGCCTATGCATGTCTTAATGAAAGGCACTTAGCTACCATTTCATGGTGCTATCAGTATTAGTAGAGCCATTAAATTAATAATTAATAATTCCCCTTTATAATTTTGTATCCCCTACTTCTTTTACCAGTTCTACTCATTCCCTTTCCGGTACTATTGTTTTCTTTCCTCCCTGTTTCTCTAATTCTGTCTTCTCCATCTTAAGTGTTATTTTTCTTTCCTCAGCTTCCCTTATTTTCCACTCTGCCTGTCACCCGTCTCCATAAGATCTTTTAGCGACGTCAGTTTTTATAAAGTTGTTATGATGATCAATCCTATGTGCACTACCATGCGAAAATGTGCAATTATGAAATTTCATAAACTAACCATATCTTCATTCTCAAGTGAAATTAGATAGTTACTCAAACTCCCAAAGTCTTGTCAGGAAAGTTATGATCTGAAACTCACAAAAGAAACATACAAGAAATGTGAAAAGTACCGTTAGTGCTCTGTTTTAAAAACGGATAACACTTCTGGCACCATTGTAACAAGATTAACCGGTTAGGGTCAGAATATTCAATGAATAAACTAAGAATGATAACAAAAATAAGATGGTTATTATTTATCTGAGTAAAGATAGAACACTCCTACACCAAACTCGTGTGCATAATGGTGCGATCATTGATGAAGATACAGCAATTATTATATATAAACAATACAATTATGAACTATTCAGATGTCTGACTCTTTAAAGAAGACTTGGTCAGAATCAGTAAACCAAAAAGGCATGTGCATATGTCAGCTTGAATTGTATCATTGGAAACCTCATTTCATTCATTACTGTCCTGTAAATATTTCGTTTTTTTTTTTTTTTTTTTTCTGTTTGTCACCAAGTTATTATTTAAGAGTAATATTTTTGTTAATCTCCTGTCCGCAGTGATTCTAGATTATTGTTCCATTAAACAATAGTGCCACACAGTTTATTGGTTAAGGGAATTTATCTTGTACGATATTTTTCTCTCTGACGGAATTAACATGCTTACTTGCTGGAAAGAAGTGGTTGTCAGAAACTTGCATTTCTGCCTGTCTTTTCTCATGGAAAACATTATATAGTCTAGCAGGGTCTCTGGTAGCCATTTCAGGCACAGCATAATCCCTTGCTTTTTATCTTTTGTCTTTTGCATTAACCATATCTTGTTTTTGTTTGCCTTGTTGTGAGGAGATACATAATGATCTCTGAAGAGAATAAAAATTACTTATGACTTGGGCACTGTGCAGGATAACCAGTATTGTTCTGGAGACAGGATCCCTTGCCTTTGGTTTGCTGCTTTTCACAATGAATTTTGTCTTCGTCTTATGTCTAGTTGGTCTTAAATGGCATCAACCTTATGTCTAATATAGCTGCCACAGAGGCTAATTTGAACATAGTATAAATTGTTCAAGCATATAAAGTACAGTTTAAACACTCGGGAGTTTAGAAAAAAGATATCAACCGTTTTGAATTGCTGTAAATTATATGATCGTGTATATCCCTTTGAGGGATTTTGCTTTCTGCTAGTTTATCAGAGTCGTAGCCTAAAGTTTGAAAGAAATTCTTACGTTTATGAAACGAATAAGGTGGATATTGGTTTTGAAAGTAAGTAATAGGACGGTCACGACTTGTAATACTAATAATTAGAATATCCAATATTGTCATGGCATGGAATACGATCGAGCGTGTGCTGTACGTACCATTGTTAATAGCATAGCAAATGCTCGAATTACATCTTTGTTACGTATTTCAGAGTAAACCCATTGTCCATTTGTAAAAACAACCAATAGCATTGTCTTAGTGTATCAAAATCAATGCACAGATAAATGCAACTGCTTCATATTATATGGGCATGTGAGAAACCTCACCTACCCGTACGAAATTTTCCATTTGGACTGGATATGGAATTCATACGTACTTTTACAGAAACATCTATACGGACATTTTTATTCTATAGCTGAACCACTCTTATGGATTTCAGTGTATCCATATGGAATGTTATGGATTCCTTATGGAAAATCCCATGGAATATGCAAATTAGTCCATAAGATCTGTAGATTGTTCATATGGAATAAAATTAAAATTCCATATGGAATTTGGCAATAATCTATATGAAATTTGTGAATAATCCATATGGAATTTGGAAATATACCATATGGAATTTGTAAATGGTCCAATTGGAATTTGTAAATAGTTCATATGGAGTTTGGAAATAGTCCATCCCATATGAAATTTTCCAGGCGGACTTAAGGTGGATTTCAGACAGGTTTTTTAAGCGCTTTCTGACTAAACCTTAATTGTTCATATTAAGGGATCTTAGGGGAATTTCAAGAGGAATTCAGGCGGATTCGGGACGGAATTTTAGGCGAAATATGCAAATTAGTCTTTGTAATATTCTGCTTGAATAAAAAGAATCTGTCTAAGATTTCCACCTGAAATAAAATACGCCTGAAATCCTGTACAAAATGTTCCAGGCGGACTTTAGGCGGATTTCAGACGGGTTTCTTAAGTGTTTTCTGCCTAACCATGAACATAAAGCTTAGGCGAACTTTAAGCCGACTTTAGGTGGATTTCCGGCAGAATTTTAGGCGAAATATGCAGATTAATTGTTCTAATATTCTGCTTAAACAAAACATCAATCTACGATTTCTGCCTGAAATAAAATTCTACCTGAAAACACGCCCCCCCAACCCAACCCAAGAAATGTCCACCCGAAATTAAAATCTGCCTAAGGTTTCCATCTAACAAACAGCTGCTTAAAATATCTACATAAATATTCTCTAATACAAAATCTGCTTCAGATTTCTATTAAACTTTCTAATGATTCTTAGACATTATTGGGAATCAATGATAAATATTCACAATAATTTTTAAAATGGATCATAAATTTTATTTTGACAGATATTATCAAACAAGATTTAGGTTTTTCTTGTCATTTTCTTTCTTGCATACAAAACATAATCCATGATGGCATCACTTTAGTCTTTTTCGTTTCACTGAAAGTTTGGTGAGATTTCAAATATTTCGACCAAAACTTTCATTGAAATTGTGGCGAGATCTCACCAAAATTTCACTGAAATATTAGTGAGGTTTCACAAAAATTTTGGCCAAAACTCACTTAAGTTTTGGCAAGATCTCTAACATTTCACTGAAAGTTTTGTGAGAGTTTACTAAAACTTTCATGAGATTTCACTAAAATTTTGATACTATATAGTATTTTACTGAAGTTTCAGTAGTGTTTCAGACATTTCAAAAGGTTTCAAATAAATAATGGATATGAATTAAACAGGACTTTATTAACCAAGATGATATTTCAATGTACATGAAAAAAATTATACAGATGATTTAATTATATGACATCCAAGGCAAGAGATATGGGAGTTAATAATAATAATAATAATACTAAAGACTTTATTTGGAGAAGGCAACTCAATTAGTTACAGAACTAATCTACCTTGAGGCCTTCTATCTGTTAGGTACAATATATACAGTATATACAACATCTGAAGAATCTGGCTTGACACTAAATAATTAAGTTATTTTAAAAATCAAAGTATCAAGCCTGGAACATATGCACAGGCATCTGTGAACACATAAACATATATAAAATATAAAATATTATCTTGCATTAAAAAATTCAACTGTGAAAATGATGCAAAATGACAGAAAAGCATCCATTTGAGACATTGATTAAGAAAAGAAATGCTAGGAGCCTGCCTTATGTCACTGTGTTGTACTGCAGACTTGATTTTTGATTAATGACTATGATGTTGTTGTGGTCTCTTGATTTAGTCCTTGTTCGATAAGCAGCCGTGACAAATGTTTATCATGATATAATTACTCTTATTTTACACTTAATTCTAACACAACTAGAATATTTTGATAATATAAACAATTTGAAGGATGATTCTATTTGTGGGCCAAGAAAACTCCTCCAAGATATGACTTTTTTTTTTGACATGGGTATCTGGCAACAATATAAACAATTCCCACCAGTGATCTATACGTTGTCCCTCCTTAAATTCTGGAAGTTAATCAGTTTGGAGTTATATAACTTTGAAATCATCCTGGTTCAATTCCTTGTCATGTTTAGCACGTTAGCCGCTACTGTAAAGCTCTTTATGGCACAAAGAGCAAAATGCTAGTCCTGGAGTTCAGTTTTTCATACGGATTGAGCAATTACGTTCCCATTGAATTTGCAGTCAAGCTATTCTCATTGCCGCACAATTTTCAAATGGTTATTCAAGCTCGTTTCTGCTTGAAAATTCGAATCGCCATGTTTAGCCAGCATGCTCATTCCCATCAGTTTTCGTTACGCGACGATTCATTGGGCAAGTAAAAAATTTGTACCAATCAGAAAGCTCTTTACAGCGATCATCTGTTAAATAATAGACGGAACAAATACTTATTAGAAAGCTCATTGCGGAATGGGACCGGATAGAGCATTTTTGTTTAAAAAAAGTTTTGGAGACGATATTAAAAAAAGGGTCCATATTGAGGAAAATCAGATTCAGATCAGGAGAAAAGCGAAATTCTGTTTTAAAACGGAAAACAAGAAAACTTGTTTGAGGGCAGTTAACTCCAATTGAAGTTAAACAAAAATACAACAACAAAAATTTGAAAAAGAAGGTTAACAAGGAAAGATGTGGAAAAAAGTTATTGTGCCCAAAATGAACAATAAAATTACAGCTATCAGAAACAGGAAATAGAAATGTTGCTGAAAATCATTCAAATTGTACAGGAAACAAAAAATAAATTTTATTACATCTTATTGATATTTTTTATTGAAATGTCAGTGATATTACAATCACAAAATATCACTATATTTTCAGAATTTTTGGCAAAGTGTCAGTGAAATTTCAATCACAAATTCTCACTGATATTTTTGGGAAATGTTGGCAGTCAGTGAAATTTCAATAACAAAATTTCACAATTTCAGAAATTTTGGTAAAATCTCCTAAAATATAATAATTTTAGTGAAAAAAAGGACATTTGAGTGAATGTCAAAAAATGTTCACTCTGATTTTGCTGAAATTTCAGTCACATTTTCACTTGGGTATGATTGTTGTAGAGCATATTTTAATAGGAAGTAAAAGAAACTTATTTTTCAGAGTAAACATCAGATCAAGTCCAAAATCCACCTTGCACCAAATTTTCTAAGTCCAAAGATTCATCTATGCTTGTAGTTCTTTTGATAAAGTTCAAAATTACTCCTAACATTTTTGCTAAAATCAGTCTAAGTCCAAAATCCGTCTTAAAGTAGGAAAATGAACTGGACAATCAGAACTTTTCCGTCTAACAGTTATCCAAAATTAATATAATTATCATGACATACCAATGTTTAACAATGATAATGATTGTTCCTATTCAGAATATTCAGTCTGGTTGCATCCATGTAGAAATGCCTTGTACTGATTTGTCATACATTTGTTTGCATCCAGAGTTGAATCTGATTGATTTTTATGGAAATATAAAGTTTTTCTGAGTTTTTGAGCTACAGTAGAGTAAGACCCCAAAAGCAAGTAATGGAGTTTTGCATTCCAGATCCATATTGTGTATAATTCAGACATTAAGTATCAACATATAATTGGTGGTTTATTAAGTGCATAAGAATTTGTATTAATATTCTGATCATGTTTACATTTTCTCTACTTTTTGGTCATGTCCTTGCCTGTTTTCAAACATCTGTGGAAATAAGTTAAAGAAAACTGACATGCATGTGTTTTCTTCAAATTTATATAATTATATATTCATCCTTCCACTTCAGCTACACTGACATATACATGTCCTCTAACTCCCACCAATATTTCTATTTGAATCAGATTATAAATTCTTCAGAGAGTATTTTCCATGATACTATAACACATGAGCCTGCTTTCCATACGGAAAAATAAAGTGCTTATGGATTAAAGTTGCAACTTTATTCCATATGGAATTTTCACTTGCTGTGAAGTACTTATGGAATTGATATGGAATAAATTGTCTCATTCCATACCTTTTTCAGTCCATATCTCTTCCATACGGATTCCTGAAGTATTCCATATGGAATCCATGAGTAGTTTCTGTACGGTAGACTTCTACTTGACAGGGGTTGTTCCTGTGGTCTTCTGGGGCTCCTCGGCTCCTCTTCCACATGTATAGCCTATCATGTGAAAAACATTTTGCTAAGTCTACATAATCTCAAATGACAATAAATTAGGTGCAATGAGTTTACTACTCAGGTCATGGAAAAAATGTTTGAAAAATACAAAAGATCGTCATAATTATTTCATACTTCCCTGTAATTTAATGAATTTTTCAACGGAACTAATGTATTCAGTTTCCTGCTGGTGTTTATGTGCATATTCACCTTGCATTAAGAAAGACAATTGTATTACTATCTATAATTTTTTTTTGGCAAATTCACACACAACAAAACAGGACATAACCAGTAAACATTGCCGTGCATGTTCTTTAAGAAACTTGCTACTACAATCAAATCTACATATTGCTATCTAATATGTTTGAATATAAACTAAAAAGAAAATTTCATTGCTATGAGTAAAAAAGGGATATATATACATATATATATATATAT